>VZRU01011707.1:0-19856 GCA_013398155.1 Pedionomus torquatus
GGTTTTTTTTGCGTGGACTCGATGATCTCAGAGGTCTTTTCCAGTTTTGAATATTCTCTGATTCTGTGAAGGCTCAAACGCCTGAAGCTACAGGATGTGATGAGGAGCATTCGCTGTTTGCCATGAAATGCCTGTGCTGCGGGGTTTGGTGCCCGAATCCACTCACTGCTATAGTCTGGAGGAAGCAAACACCACTGGGCCCATCTGCTGAGCATCTGGCTCCTGCATCTTTCAAGTCTCAAACTTCTTCAGCTTCTGCTTCCCCTGCTTTTCCAGGGTAAACTTTCCTCTCTGTGCTCAGCACCCTCCGTGCTGCTGGGGCGGACGCTCCAGAGGGAAGGGGCTCCGTGAAATCAATGGGAAATACCCGCCTGCACCAAGGGCCAGGTTTTGATCCATTGTGCTGGGGCAGAATGATCCTCATTAACCTAACAGATAACGGCAGCGACGGGCGGCACTTCTGTAATATCCATGAAATCACTATTTCATGATACCGGCAGAGCCCAGGGAGGAGGTTTCTTGGTTGCAATAATTAATAATTTACAAAAAGCTTTAACTAAGCGAGACATTGCCCACCTGGAAATTGGAATGAAAGGATATTAATGAAGCTGCAATGCAGATGGTCATGTTGAAGGTGATGAAGAATTTATTAGGGAGACAGCCATCAGAGGCCGTGTAGTATATGAAGCATAAAACTGCTATAACTAATGACAGCCAGTAGTTTAGGCAAGTAATGGACAGCGTGGCTACAAAAGGGAACATGGAGATATATTATTTAGTGATAAAGTTCTCATAAAAACGTGAAATATGAAGTAGAAAGATTAATATGATTGCACAAGTCATCTTAAATATCCATACCCAACTTCTGCCTTTTAAAAGGAGTAAGACTGAATTTATGCCCAAGCAGCAACGTGTAAGTCACAGCACTTATTTACATAGTTTATGCAAACTACTACAGATCTATGGGCTTAATTTATTGAAATGATGTTTGAAAGCGGTTTAATTTATTGCTTTACCAACCGAGCAGACGCTGTATTTCCACCTGCCAAGTGATCCAGGCAGCGTAGGTCAGGGTATCAATCAGCACATCCCACTCCAGAAGCGCCAGGGAGCTGCGGGCTGGCGCCTGCTCCGCTTTGGAAGTTCAGCCGAGACGCAGGCACCCTCCCTTCCTGCCGTCCCCACCGCTGGCATTCACCTTGGCACAAAAACAGGGAGAAGGAGCTGGCTGCAGAAGACACAGGAATACCCGCACGGCTAAAGGCACCTTTTCTCTGGCGCTTCCTACACAACTGCAGCTAGAAACTGCTCTCTTTTCCTAAGCCCTGTCTTCTGTGGTTTTCTCTTAGCAGGAGAGAGCCGAGGAGGTGCGTCAGATGATGCCAACGCTGGCCTAGTGCAGAGGAGGTGAAGAGGGGCACATTACTGAGGGTTCTGGGCTATTTTTAAAAGCTGTTTAAGCCTGCTTTTCTCTCACCCTTCTGAATTCATAATGCATTAGGTAATGTGTCTTTAATGCATACGTTGATCAAGCAGCCTAATTAGAGCAAGCCATGCTTTTTTCCAGTTCTTTTTAAAATGTATGAGTGCTTATCCCAGACCAAAGCCACTCGACTTGAATGGGAATTTTCTGTCCAGAACAAGGATGCTCCAGTGCAGACACCCTGCAACAGGCCCAGCACTGCAAACTGCTACGCTTCAGCCCACAGTGCAGGTTTATTTATCCTTCTTCCTGGATTAAAAAGAAAAAAATACTCAAAGCAGTCTAGACGCTATTGAAAAGGGGGGATTTTCATTGCATGTGCCCCAATTTATCCATACTACTTGTCTCTTGTGGAATTATAGCAACGTGGGGCTTGGCACCGAGTAGAACAGGCCAAGGTTTTCTTGAGAAGATCGACCTGCTCGCTCTGGGGAAGGTCGGCTGCTTCCTCAGCCACCTTGTACTTACTGGAGCTTTAATTACTTTACAGTGCACACACCGACACCCAAACACACGGCGGTGATGGCATGAGGACATCCCGAGTCACAATCTAAAGGCCACCCCGTGTGCGGGGTATTTGTTTAAAGAAATGGGAGAACTACGCTGGCTCATTTGCATAATTCAGAGACCTCCTGAATGAGATGCAACGGCTTGTTCTGATGTGTCAGCTGCATTCACAGATTCTGGGTCACCCGCTACGGAGGGTCTTACAAAGTCCCCTAATGGGCAGCACTATGGACAAACCTGCAGCTTCTCTTGCTTTGGGGCACTTGCTCACAAATCACAGAACGTCTGCTCTGAGGACTCGTCCATTTTCCTTTTAAACTCTTTCTTTTCATTCCCTCCTCTCTCTCCTTCTTCCTTTCTTTTGGAGGGGAAAAAGCTTAGAAAAATTAACCTACAGGGCGGGTAATTTTCTTTTCCCACAGTACACTGAATTATTCTGCTACCTGGATGTAGTTTGTCATACTTAGCAGAGGGGTTTCTTGAATCATAAATGAATAAAATAGTTCATTTAACTGTTGCTGGAATTTTGCACTTTCCCCCTGTGAGCGGTTTTGCTGGCCTTGTAATACGGGTTTGGCCAGTTGAAATCTCATGAGTTATGAGTGTTATTTCCTTACAATTGCACATATTTTCCATATTTCACACAAACCAATTATTTATCACACACATATACATGTGTTTCAAATTATTTTTAAATTAGTTCCTTCCTATTTCATACAGTTTTTAAATTACTCTCAGTGTTTTGAATCTTAAAATAAATGATCTATTCAGCACTTATTAATGTTTCTCAGGGCCCCATAGAATAGCTGCTGGTTTGTTTATGAAGAACACACTTTCTCACCCAGGCATCGTGGCTCTTGCCCCACGGGGTGCTTGGCCCCGGGTTCTCCCTTTCTCCCTGCCAATGGTGCAGAGCTCGGCCGGTGGGGTAGGAACTGGGAGCGCCTGGGGCTCGAGACGTTCCTGAAGCCATCCTCATCCTCCTCTTGTGTTGTGCCAGATGGCAAAGGCCACAGAGTCCCGCAAACAACGGGCATAAGAGAAAGGTAATACGTGAGTGACACCACAAGGTGGTTTTTAACACATAATACATTATATATTAAATACATTCCTTATCATTTATATACCATGTTTTATATAATATCTACATATTATCTATTTAAATGACATATGTGGCTTTAATATACAGTTCTACGTAGCCAGCTAGCGTTTGCAGAGCTCCGTATGTGCCCACGGCACCTTCTGCTGCTTTCTGCCAGCCCCCAGTAACCGGTCACCGTAACGAGGTGTCCCGGGTGCCCGAGAGGAAGCCCCGCCAGAGCGGTAACAAGCACACGGGTTATTGTCTTTTTCGGTTTGTACAGATTCTGCCTGCGGTTGCACCGGACCCTCCTGCTGCACGGGAAACTCCTGCCGGTGCCTCCCTCCACCACCACTCCTGACCCCTTCCGCAGTGCCGTTGCTTTCCCGGTTTCACTGTCTCCACAAAAATTTGAATTATATTTCCACCAGAGAGATCAATGTTTGTTTCTTTGTTTTTCCACACTGAATTTCATCTACTTCTCCTTTGTCCATACTTTAACCCCTCCAGCTCCACTAACATCCCTTGGGTTGTCTCCAGCCGCGATGGCAACGTCCCTGCCCAGTGCCCTCCCTGAGAACAGGAACAGCCCTATCACCCCACCCAAAATCCGTGTGGAGCACGTTAAATGAAGTCCAACCCAAACCCCACTCGTTGTCCCTCACCAAGCTCCTCCTGCCTCAGCCTGTGGAGCTCATGCTCCTTCTCGCTTTGGTCCAGCCATCACCGTCCAGGCTGGGGCTTCATTTGAGACCATTCGGTGTGTCTGAGGTGGAGCAGGAGTTCACACTCCAGCTGCCGCTCCTCCGCAGGCAGTTAAATCTTCATCTAGGGAGGGGTCGTCTTCAAACCCCTCCTGCTGCTCTCCAGCTCCAGGTTCCCGAGGCCAGGCTGTATCTCCACCCTGTTCCCAGTGAGGAAAGCCCTGAGCACCCTCACAGTCAGCAAAACACTCCTGATTCACCGCTCCCTGAGAGTGAAGGCAGTGCATCTTGTTGCTTTCCCAGTGGCAGGCGATGAGACGATGCAGAAAAAGAGGTCTGGGGGCTTTTTTTCCCCTGTGCCACCGGGTCACATCCCTTCGGTGGGGCTGCCTGGAGAAGCAGGAGGGGACCAGCTCCCCGGGATCTCGCAGGACCCTCATGCCCAGGGAGCTGCTTCCTCGGGGGTTTTCGGGTACTGCCCTGGGATACAGGGAGAATCTGCAGAAAACAACCCCCCGAATCCCTGCTCTCCTTCTCCTGGGGAATTTGTTTTGGTTTCTCCATCGTGTTGTGGCAATCACCCGCGTTTCCACCTCTCCTCAGGAATAACTGCCTGTGGCAGGGTAAATGAATTTCCTAATTGCCTTCCTACCAGTTGGTCTGAACAATTTGTAAATGTTCCGCTTTTCCGAGGATTCTTTTGTCGCCCAAGTGTACTTGAACACGTCATGAATCGCCAGCTACAGAAGCTACAGAAGCTTTTGCTTAACAAAGTCCTTTCAAAGGACACTGAATTTCAGTAATTTTTAACCCTTGCTCAAGCCAGCCATTTTCTCCCTCATTTTCTAGATGATATATTCTCTTTCCAGGATTTTTCCTTCCTGAATTTTTTTTTTTAAATTTAAATTTTAAAATGTTACATTTTTTTCATTTCTTTAACCACTTTGGCATACAAGAACTAACACAGATTAATTTTTATTGCCATTCTTTTCCTTCCACAAACTCTCTTTTTTGTCTATGTATTCCTCATAAATTCGGGTTCATTCTTATTTTCTAATTTTGCTTTCTGGAAAAAAAAGACGTTTCGTACCATTGACAGCCCCTTGGAAAAGGACAGGTGTGGACACCTCTTCCTCCTTGCATTCTCCTTTCATAAATATAGACAGAACTTCTGTTGGCCCGTAATTAAGGAAGCCTCGAGCGAGCTGCAGGGAGTGACGGCAGGGCACCTCTGCGGACACCAGGTCCCAGGAGGTGGATCCCCCTGGCTGGGGGTGAACATCTGCTCCCTTGTCCCTTCACTAGAGGGAAAGAGCCAGAGGCCTCCTCGTGCTGGTGCTGCAGTCACAGAATATTCTTACCAAGGAAGAAGGAATTAGGGGGAAGAAAACGCTGATTAAAGATTTAAAGACGTGGACACAGATGTCTTAATTTTTTCCATTAAGTGATTTGTGAATGGTGTTGCCCTCCGTTGGCTTAATACTAATTGGAATTGAGCAGAGTTACTCAGGATTGGGACTATTCTTAGACTCTTTTTTTTTTCCCCCTACTTTTATAAAGACATGAAAATCTAAGATTAATTCTCCTTTATTTAGTTTATCTATTTTTATTAGCAAAGTGATTTATATCCTCATTCCCTCCAAATCCGTTTAAAATCACACTTTCTGTGAGCTATAGTCAGCAGAGATTTTCCTTCTTTCTCCCTAACTCTGAGAAACTTGTATCCCACCTCTTGTGCTTTTCCTCCCTTTTTCCTAGATCGGATGCCTTTCAGGACACCCTTCTCCCAGCATTATGTCTTTACCAGCTGCAAATTCCTGGTGTCCTGCTTGACTTTGAGTTACAGAATTCACTGCAGGTTAGAATATTCCCTGATTTCCTAATATTAGGGAATATTCCCTAATATTCTACCCTACCAGCGGCAGCAGCGCACAGGACCACAGCCACAGCCCCCCTCTCTGTACCGGTGCCAAGGGGTAAATCCTGTCCCTTCTGTATGCCCGACTTTGGGGGTTGCTGCTCCTTTCATACCCCTGCCGATATCTAAACACAGTAACTCTCCTCTTGCTCCTAATTTTCCATTTCGTAAACGTTTCGTCTCCTATTTTCTGTTAGATGACACGCCAGCCACACAGGAAGCCGTGCGGTGGATTCACGGGGGGCACTGGGGCGTCGCAGGCGGGTAAGAACAGAGGGAGGCTGATCGCGGGACGGCTGAAGGCGAGACACACGATAGAGGCACTTACGGGGCCTGTCCTGCCCAAAAGGCGCCCGAGAGCAGGACAGGGACACCCCTGTTGACAACAGGGAACTCGCCCAGCCTTGCCCTCGGGGTGCCAACTGCCTCACCACTGCAGGTGGTGAACCTTAAAAGAACCTTAAAAGAGAAAAAGAAGAAAAATAGAATAAGGCGGCTGAAACAAGAGTAGAAGAGCAAAAATACGATCCTGCTCTCGGTATGAGGTGCGGAGTCTGTGTGAGATGCTGAATTCTCTTTAATTGTCATTGAAAGCCGGGCTGCCATTGAGCAGGTGGGGAGGGTTATCGGTGTGACATCAGCGTTTGGAGCAAAGGATCCCACAAAATTCCCAAGTTACTGTGAAACGCTACAGGCGCTTTAGCTAAAATACAACCTAACGGACAAAGTCCCCCCACCTCCAGAAACACTCAGCACGTAACGACAGTCGGGAGCTTTCTGCCTAAACCGCCTGAGTGACAGAGAAGGCGAAGGTTTAAGGTTAAACCCTTCAAAGTTGGAGATGATTCCAAAAGCTACATCGCCAAAAGGCCAGAAGAGCTTCTTTTATTCCTACTGGTCCAAAAAAAATCCCGACAAAAGGAAAACAACCAAACCCAAACCCTACCAGGGACAGGAAGTTATACGTCAGTCTTAAGAAGCTAAAACTCAAGGCAAACAGCACGAGCCCTTTCCTGTAATAACCTGTAGAGACACCACTCAGAACGGGTTGCACTAAGCTCAATCAATCCTGGGCTACGGCACCTTTAGAGAAGGGAGGCAATCAAGACAGAGACACACGGAATTTTCTTGTTAAAATGAAATCTATATGATTGAAAAATCTACGCATCAGAAAATACAGCAATAATTTAAAGAATTAAAAAGCAGGCTATGACAAGGGCTGGCATGTTGGAAGGAAGCTGCCTGTCCATCAGAAGGGTATATAGATATAAAACATCTCGGGACGCGTGACATGCACATGACTGTGATGTGTCCATCACGGGGCTCACATGATCTTAGCCAGCTTTACAAGGGGTGTTAAGATGAGAAAGGATCATCAGTCATCCATTCTGATTTCCTGCATGATAAAGGACTAGCATTTTCAAAGCGCATACATAATTTAGAAACATATAGACTGTGGGGTTCTCGTTAGATGCCCGGCTCCCACTGATTCCACATTTGATAAATGACATTGAGTATCTCAAATCTCTAAGGTCCAGATCCTCAAAGGCACTTTGGAAGCTAATTCCCCCTACAATCAAAGAAAATCAAACGCCTAAATGTCTTTGAGGACCTGGGCCTAACCCATTTTTGAAAATTTTGCCCTTTATGTCTCTCTTGATAAAGATAGGTGCGGTTAGATGAGGGGCCATTTTCATTTTCCTTCCTAAGGAGGTGATAATGCAGACACTTGTCTCTAAGCGTTCATCCAGGAGCTGGAGGACTTGGAATCAGCCCTCTCCTCTCTGAGGATATCCTAATGACATCTCCTGCCTCCCAGGAGGACGCCCTAAGCACCAGTGCTCTGCGCTGAGCTGTACTCCACGCTCCTGGGGAGAGGCTGCGGTACCCACCGTCTTTTGCACAGCTGCCCTGCCACGAAAAACTGAGAGTTCCCTGGGCAGAGAGAGGAAGCAAGCAGAAACACAGCACGCATCTGGAGAAGGCGACCACGTGCATCTTGGTCTGTGCCTGAGCTCACTCCTCACCTGTGCTGCCGCTGTGCAATGGCAATAGAGCTAGGGATGGGGGAGCAGGAGTCCCCCCGGGGCCATGCCTCACCCCTTGGGCTGCTCTACGCAGAGCTGTCACCAGCCCCAGCTCCATCACAAGGACCTTCCCTGCTCCTCTCTTCATGTGTGCAGGTCTTGCTCTTCTCTGGAGAGGGGGTGGGAACGCCTCTTCTCAAGAGAGGGCAACGGCCCGTGAACTCCAACCAGGAGAACTGAGCAAGCTCCTACCCGTGGGGACAGCTCTCTGAAGACTGCACTCTTTATTTACCCCAATTAGAGTCCCGCATGAGATTACCCAGAAGGAGGTACCACAGGAAAACCGAAGGAGATTTCTGCAGTAACGGGACGTACGTGTGAGGTCAAGAGCTGTTCAAAAAGCTTCTGAAATGCTCTCGGGGAAGGGGTGGAAATGCGATCCCTCGCCCTGGGTGGTAAATGGGAGGTGTAGGAAACCGTGTGTGTGGAAGGGGGAGAACGCTCCTGCTCAGACCTCAGCACGGCTTCCAGCAGCCGGGATTTCAAACCAGAGAGGGGAACAACGGCAGGCGCTCTGCCTCTGCAGTGACAAGAGGTGACATCAGTTACTGCCGTCAAAATCCCGTCGACTGCAGAAAAGCTGCGCTCAAACAGCCAGTGTGGGGTTCATCACGGTGTCACGGAGCCAGGCAGAGATCCCATTCTTACTGAAACTGGTATTTCACAAACTTTACACGTAGGAGAATCACACCTACTTCAGAGCTGGATGGATAGACTTTAAAGACGGAGAGCTACAGAAACTGCATTGACTTTTGTGCAGGCGAAACTTAAACCAATGCAATTAGCAGTCATTACTAAAACGCCTCTCCATCGGAACACTGGATGCCTTTCTTACCTCTCATTTTTCTCTTTATTCCTGTGGTTGTAGCAAGCTCCTCTGTATGTGTTTCACCTCAATCACAGTCATTGACTCCTAAGGCAATGGAGTTGTGGGCGTCCACAGAGAAACGATGGTTTTCCAGGCACTGCCTTGCACCTTTGCCTCGCCTGCAAATAAGAAAAACAACTGGGAATGTGAAAGTGGTAACAAATGGCCCATGTTTCCCCACTATTGGCCTTTTCTGATGGAACTACCAGAACCAGTAATATCTGATGTGTTGGTGAGGCTTGTAGCTGTTTGGGGTTGGTTTGTGTTGTGGGCAGCGATGCCTGAGAGCATCACCATGCGGAACGCATCCCACTTAGCTCACAAGTGGCACCTGCACACCTGAGCAAAGAGCTGGTTTTCTTTAAGCACCTCATGACAAAAGCAGTCAGGACACAGGTTTTGTCTCTGCTGCAGCCCCACGTGCGAATGACCCGCCTTGTCCTCTCCAAGCATCTCTTTATTCTCATCCCTCACCCCCTGTGCTTTCTGAAGCATTTTAAGCCCCGGCTGTGTGACTGTCCTTCTCCAGACACCTCCCTTGCGCAGGGCATAGAGCAGCTCCAGAGGAGGGATGGTCAGAGTTAGAACTATTGCTTCTAAAATCACGGCTTCAAAATGCAGGGATGACCTAATACACCGAGTACAGACAAGACAATGAAGATGTATTTGTTTTTCTGCTAAAACACCTTTCTATGACCTGTCTCTGTCCCAAGGGCTGTATTTCACGTGGGTGCTGTTCGGGTTGTTCACCACCGGAGGATGGGTGAGCTCAGTCCAACCTCCTGCCCAGGGCAGGACGGGTCACGAGAGCCACGTTGGGTAAGGAACCAGCGTCTGGCCCTGTTTCTGTTGCTTGAAAATGTTCAAGGCTGATCATTTGTTCCATGAAACCTGTCACCCGTGAAATTCTGAGATCATTCCTACGGTGGCCGCCTTAGGAGCGAGGTGAGGGAATCCTCGCAGTGTGTCAGTGCACTCGCTCCCAGCTCAAGCTCAAGATACCGCACTCGCTGTGAGAGACTGGGATAGCAACCTTCTGTGAACCAAACGCTTACTGTCGGTATCGGCATTAGCATTAGTACCGAAATATTCCAGTATTCTGCTGAGGAAATGACTGGGAAAAAATTCACTACCCCAAAAAAAGGGCAATTTCTGGCCAATGCCACGCAGCTTTAGTGCTCAAGGGTAATTTGCAATGTACATGACCAAAGCCATGGGTAACGAAGGCAGCATTGTTAAGAGGATGCCGCATCTCTTTGACATCTCTTTCACTGCCATCAGCATTGTAATCAGCCACCAGCGCTGCCATTTCAGCAGATAGTACAAAATTACCAGTCAAGAGAGAACAAAAGGAGGCAGTTGATCTTTTTATAATGCTTTTAAATAATGTTACAATTCACAAAATGAGTGCTCCTGTGGTGCAGCCTGGAGTACAGCACGGTGCTGTGAAGCCTCCTTGACAAATAAAGTATTTCTAAGCCGGCTGGTCCTGGAGGCAGCACGATGCGCAACCGGGCCATGGTCTGACTAAGATGACAGGTCGTAGAGAAAGGCAAAGCTTCCCTCTTCAGGTAGATCCCTTTGCTTCTGGTTTGGTTTCCATACTTTCAGGGTAAAGAAATGCTTGAAATCTATAAAGCTGCAATATGTATGTTTTTCTCCGTCACAAAACCTTTCTGTGTGAAAAAAGCCTCAGACGGCTGCTTCTTCATCAACCACCTGAATATGAGGATGCTGTGCCTGTGGTGCTGGGGGTGAATACAAACTTCTGTCGCCATAAAAAACATGATTCTGTATCAAAAACACTGCCCCACTACTTAAAAATTTGTACCCAAGTGTAAATTTTTCATGATTTTGCTGCTTTCAGCAGGAAAGGTGTGAATCAAATAGAAAACGGGGATTACTCATGACCCGAGAGATTCAAACGCAAACAAATAATTCTGGATATCTGAGATTTGATCCAAACTGCTGTAGCACAGAGGGAACCGAGCCTCAGGTAGCACGGAGAGCTCTCTGCTGTGCAGGGGACGCAGGCACAGCGCCTGCAGGCAGCACTGGCTGCCACCCACCCAGAGGCTGTTCCAGCAGGTGAGACCCCCCAAAGATGCTGCTGTTGTGCGGCCACACCGCTCCCAGCCATCCCTGAGAGAATCACAGACTCATCCAGGCTGGAAGAGACCTCCACAGCCCATCCAGTCCCACCTCCCCGCAGCCGCAGGGACACCCCCAACCAGCCCAGGTTGCCCAGGGCCTCATCCAGCCTCACCTGGAATATCTCCAGGGAAGGGGCCTCAACCACCTCCCTGGGCAACCTGCTCCAGTGCTCCACCACCCTCACAGGAAAGAAATTTTTCCTAATATCCAACCTAAATCTACTCTTCTCTAACTTAAATCCATTCCCCCTTGTCCTGTCCCTCCCCTTCCTGACCAAGAGTCCCTCTCCAGCTCTCCTGGAGCTCCCTTCAGATCCTGGAAGGCTGCTCCAAGGTCTCCCCGGAGCCTTCTCTTCTCCAGGCTGAACAGCCCCAGCTCCCTCAGCCTGTCCTCACAGCAGAGGGGCTCCAGCCCTCTCAGCATCATGATGTCCCCAGTCACTGCAGCAGCAGGAGATCTGCCAGTGGAAGTGGCCAGGGAGCTCCAGAGGGGTGTGCTCTGGCCCACTGCTACCCTGGGGAGCAAAACCCAACAGTTCTGGGTGAACCTGACCTTGCAAACATTCTTCAACCCAAAACTAGAGCTGGGTTTAGCCCTCAATGACAGGTCAGGGCTCTGAGAGTTCCTCAAATGCCAGTGCCTTAAGCACTGCTCTTCTCTTACCAAAAGGCTATGCCAGTCTCTAGCCGCGATGCAGATCAACTGTCTTTCTGGCATAATATGTCTCTCAGGTGTTCCATACGTGAATATCCCATGTTTCATACAGCTGCATATTCCAATAATGCCCTTTTAACCCCTGGGCAGTCTGGTGAGGAGGACAGCCAAGCCTCGCGTTGGCCATGAGCAGCAAGGCACAGTCCTGCACCCTGACACAGACCACCACGGCACGTCTCCTCCGGGTCCAGCTTTCCCTTGCCAACACCCTATTTGTCTTTTTTTCCCAATTACACAGTCCTCAGGGGCAGGGACCCGCTGATGAACGAGACCTACAGCAAGGGCACAGGCTCTCTGCTGAAAGAAGGGCAGAGCGTGTCAGCAACAGGTTTCCCAGGCCTCTTTACTGCTTTAAATCTTCCTTCTGAGCCCTGTTGGACTGCGTCCTCGCTGAGCTTACAACATCAAGTGAAAAAGCCAAGCCAGGCACAGCTACTCGGGAAGCAGAAGAACCCCAAGAGGAAAAGGCCAAGCGTAAGCCCCAGCAGCCAGGAAGCTGCCCGTTAGTGCCGTAACGCCGCTGGAAACGTTCATTCCAGACTGGGATCTGGATTCTTACTCACACGCGAAAAAATGATTACATTAAGTTTTCTTAATACTGTAGCCTTTGTGTAAATGAAATGTGATGTTAAAATGTCACCTCTTCGGAAAAAAATGACTGAGTGTATGTTAGACAAGCGTATTGACAGAACGCTATTTCCTGCCTGAAATCAAAAAGGGATCTGTGCTCCCGGAGGAATTTCTAATACAACTGGAAGAAAATAAATAGCCAATTGTAAGTCAGGCTGTGGGGGGGCCAACTTTTCAATAAGGCTGTTACTATTTTATTATTTGGAGGTGAGCTGTTTTCAATGATACAGTCTCATTTAAGGAGCTGATTGGCAAGAAGCGGGGAGCTGTTAGTTTGTGTCGAAGGTTATTTCTAGCCTTTTGAGGGATTTTTTTCTTTTTTTGCACATTCCAGAATTTCCAACACAATTGAATTCTTATTTGTTTAAGAGCTGGAATAGCTTTAAGAAGGCTAGAAACTGGGGCTGCTTACCATGAAGTAATCCCTGCTTTCCTGCAGGGACTGGACGGTTTCCTCTGAAGCCCAGGGAAAATTTCCTACCTCTGCCTAATTCCTCCGCGGCCGTGTTTCCTTGCCCGGGTAATTAAGTTTTGAACTAAATGCTCATACACAATACGTCATGTCTGCAGAGCTCTAGAGCCCTCTAGTGCCCGTGTCTCTGCTTCCCGCGGATCTCCTGAGGAGCAACTCCACTCATTTGCAAGCAGAGATGAATTCAGCAGGTCCCTGCACCGCTCTGAGGCTGCTCCTTCCCCCTGAGCATCCGACAGGGACCTGCTGCGGCTGGAGGTGCTGGAGCTGGGGGGTGCTGGGGGGGACACTTACCCGTGCTGGGGTCCCCTGGGTGGCAGCTCCACTGGCTGGAGAAGGGCAAAGCGGCTCCAGTAGCTGCACGTTGGGTTGGGCAGGTAGGAACCACTACCAGAGGGCTTCTCCGGGTGTGCTCAGGAGTTTCAGCCAGCCTTACCTAAAATATAAGAATATTGGAAACAAAAAATTGAGAAAGGTGTGTTCAACAAGATGCCAAAAGAAAAAAGCAAGCAGGAGGTTTGAGTGAGAATATTAGAGATACTGCAAGAACCATTTCCTGGTGAGCAAGAGTGCAGTCTTAGCTCAGGAACGCGGCGCTGGCTACAGGAGTGACCTCCCCTGGTTTCCTGCAGGCCAGGCTGTTCAGCGCGGAGAGAAACGGCTCTGCTTTGGGAACGCTGCACGAGTAGGGCACAACGAGGAGGCAACGTGGCAGACCATCATCACCTGCCATCTACAACCCCCTGAGCAGCCCCCAAAGCAAACCAGGGGCTGATGCACCCCCAGATCCCCGGGGGCTGCAGAGCAGCAGCGGGCACAGAGGAGCAGAGCGCTTCCCTGGCCACAAGCTCCCCGCCAGGACATCGCCCCGGCTCCTGGATCGGGGTGGGAAGAGGCTCCCCTGGAAGCACCAGCCTTGCTCTGCCCAGGCAGTGGACACTCCAGCGGAGTTGTTCTGTAAACACAGACTGTGCTTTGGCAATGGAACCCCTCCAATTTTGCACGCGTATTGCTGGTACTCATGCCCTTAACAAGAAAATAACGGGTCTCATTTGCTGTTTACGTCGGGTCCAGAGGAGTTTGTTTATAAGGAAAGCCCAAAAAGCAAAACTGTCATTAGCATCTCGGCACTAACAGCATCTTCCTGCTGCTGGTTTTTGGATTCAGACATTTATAACTTGGAGAAATTCCAATCCTTTGGACTTAATTTCACAGGTCAGATTCCAGCTCGTGTTTTCTAGAGGAGCAGGAATACCAGCTATCAGCTACCTCTGATGACAAGAAGCTCTCAAATAATGTCCCGAGAGAGAAGCTCCGCCTCTGAGAGGTTCAGCCACCCACTGAAATTGGGTATTTCGTAGCTAAAACATTTTTAGCCAGAACAAGTATATTTAGGAAAAAATGCATTAAATTCCTCTCCTGTACAGCCAGCCAGAATAGAAGTAGTTATACCGATACAAATCTGACTCAAAACACTAAAAGGGCCAAGCTTTTAAGCACCCTGGCTGGGCTATAAACGTAACATTTTGCAACAGGATTACTGAAAACCCCCAAAGTAAAGCCCATCTTTCCAGCCAGTCGCTGTGTTTGGGTTTTTAAGGAGACTCTTGCAAGTCCGAATACTGAAACAAGAGGCAGCTTCTCGGCGTTCTGTGCACATCGGACGTGATCTTGTTGTCACTGCGTTGAGGTGAAGGGGGTGCCACGCAACAGCATCGCGCACGTGTATCTGGCAAGAGAAGCGGGGTCTGAGAGAGAACCAGCTGGCCACGAAGACCCTTCCAAAGTCTCTTCACTTTTCCTATTTTGCCGTCTACTTAGTATTGGAAAGCAGCGAGGGACCGGCTGGCACCATCTCAGAGTGCACTGCGGTTTGTTTCCTCATTATGGAAATTTGTGGTTAACTTTGCATTTTGTTTTTTCTCCTCAACATTGTCTCATTGTTCTCTCCCCTTATGCTTAAAAGTATCTTGTTCAAAAAAGAAAAGATACTATTTCCCTGTAGAAATAAACCCAGGCCCGCTCATGAAGAGAACTATTCATAACACAGGGTTAGAATTAATCCAAAAAATGTCCATCTGGGTTACAGAACAGCCTCCTGACTCACGAAAGAGCACGGAATGCCAGTTCAGCCTCCTGGCAGAGCTCACCTTGTACTGGCACGCAGCTGAGACAGACTCTGGCTCCCTCCAAGCCTTGGTGGGGACGTGGAGGGTTCCCCACGCCACGGCACTCAACCAGGTGCTACCGTGTTTGGCGGCTCCCGAAGGTGTCCCAGCAGAGCCCCAGGAGAGCCACAGCCAACCCCAGGGTTCTCTCTGCCCCTGTGTGAGGAGCAGCAAACTGCCCCGCAAGGGAACCCGAGCCAGCATCCCACCGCTCCTCTGCAGTAACAGGACTCTCTCAACCTCCTCTGCCTCTCGCCCCAGTGTTTTTCCCATCCCTCTCCTGCCATCGCATCAGAAGGGCACTGGGAAGGACTCCTGGAGGGCAAGCGGGGCAGAGCTGCCCCCCGACCCGAGCACAGAGCTGCCAACAGGCAGCTGCACAGGCAGCGGGGGCCCAAGGTGCCCACGGGCTCCTGTGAGCCACGGCAGGGACACGGCTCGTGGCTCAGCTGACGGCTCTTCGTGGGTTTGACTTGTTAGCTCATTCATTTGTAGGCCATCATCTTCATTATGGACTGAAAAGTAAACCTCAGCGTTCATTTTACAGTTGTGCAACCTTCAAAGGCTTACACAGGGTTTCATCCTTACAGCGAAAGGCAGAATTTGGGTCCTGGGAAGAGCTCTCTGTGTGTCCGTGTGTGCCCTTGTTTCTGAGCCTACTTACACCTACAGATGAAAGCCCCCATCTAATCCGTGAACTGACCCGTACTGTCAGGCGTTGCAAGCCAGAAGCTCACACGGCAAACCAGAGAGGACCATGAAGAGCATCTTACTCTCAGGCTGTGGCGCATCCAGAGACTCTGGGCAGCACTGTGCTTCCACGAAGACGATGGGTCTATCAGTCCCATCAGAACCTTCACTATACACCACGGCTTTCTTCATTCTGAGCTTCTCTAAGTCCTTGCTGTGTATCTCTGGCAAGGAACATGCTCTTCTCGCAGCAGCGGGTTCTGCTGATCAATATACAAATGAGCTGACTTGAAGCTGGCAATTTGCCTTAAACAGCAGCGATAAGAGCGGTTCCTCTCTTAACAGTGCCCCTCTCACACAGTGAGCGCTCTGCTTCTCTGCTTGGTCTTTCATTTAAACAAAAAAAAAGAGAAAGAGAAAGAGAAGGAGGAGGAGAAGGAGGAGGAGAAGGAGGAGGAGAAGGAGAAGGAGAAGGAGAAGGAGAAGGAGAAGGAGAAGGAGAAGGAGAAGGAGAAGGAGAAGGAGAAGGAGAAGGNAAAGAAAAAGAAAAAGAAAAAGAAAAAGAAAAAGAAAAAGAAAAAGAAAAAGAAAAAGAAAAAGAAAAAGAAAAAGAAAAAGAAAAAGAAAAAGAAAAAGAAAAAGAAAAAGACAGTAAGAATGAAGTCAAGAAACAAACTTGCGACAGAAGCTGCTGAATTATTAAGCAGTGACTGCTTCTCCCTCACAGGTCTCACCGTCAATGCCTGCTCTGGCCTGGGCACCGCGACTGCATCCCCACGGGCTAGCGATGGGAACACACCGCGTGAGCGTCCCCGGGGCTGCACCGCCTCTGGCACCCAGCCACCCCACGAGGGAACACAGGGTACGCCCGGCAAACCTGCAGATAGTTACGTTTTCAGATCAGCCCGGGAGGACAGCCGGGACTCTGGAGTGCAGGGTAAGGATCAGGACTCCTCCTGAGGAACCAGAGGGATGGTCTGAAAGACACTGTGGCACTACAGGTAGTGTCAGACAGAACCACCTTCATGAACGGCCCAGGATGCTAGAATCATAGAATCATAGAATGGCTAGAGTTGGAAAGGACCTTGAAGACCATGGAGTTCCAGCCCCCCTGCCCTGGGCAGGGACACCTCCCACCAAACCAGGTTGCTCCAAGCTCCGTCCAGCCTGGCCTTGAACCCCTCCAGGGATGGGGCAGACACAACCTCCCTGGGCAGCCTGTTCCAGTGCCTCACCACCCTCACAGCAAAGAATTTTTTCCTAATATCCCATCTAAATCTCCCCTCTTCCAATTTAAAACCCTTCCCCCTTGTCCTGTCCCTCCCCTCCCTGACCAAGAGTCCCTCTCCTGCTCTCCTGGAGCTCCCTTCAGATCCTGGAAGGCTGGAAGAACATCCCACCAGCGGTTCCATGGAACAACCATACAGGCTTGAGGGCTACCCTAAGAATACTAAAGGGTCTGTGTGAACAAGGAATCATCAGGAAGGATGTAAGTAAAGGGATTATGCTTGAGCTGCTCAGGAGCTGACCTGGCAAAGCACCTTCTAGTACCACAGTTTTGGGAAACAACCTTCATTCCCACCATTCAGCCCAGGAAATGTGCTTCACTAGATGACTGAGATAGTATCTAAGACTAAATTGTTTAAGATATATATTTTTGCTCCACAAAAAAATAATTAGGTCCTCCTCAATTATCCTTGTGAGTCTGTAGACGCAGCCAGGCTGTTCTACGCCAGCAAAACAGCAACTGCAGAGCTAGAAGAGGCAGCCAGCAAACAGCAGAGGGCTCGTGACCATCTCCCGTTTTCCTGCCACGCAGCCAGATTCTCAAAAGAACAAGCGAACCAAGTGGATAGTTCTCATTTTCAGCCACAATTCAGACATTCTTCAATGAACGCACTCTGATTTAAGTGCTGGTTGCCCAGTTGTTCAAGTTAAGTGAGGCCCAAGTCATTAAAAATAAGCTTTATAAACTGCTCGGTGGTGTCAGAGCTCCAGACAAAGCCACCTCCCCAACCAGCCTGCGCTTCCTACTGCCAGCAGCGACAACGGCTCTTACTGAACAGACCCAGGTCTGAAACTGCCGAGGCAAGGACTCGGTATGAAACCACCGTAACCAGGAAGGTACCACAGCAGCAAGAGGCCGTGGAGAACCAACCCGCCCCGATACCATCGGCTGCGGTGGGGTTTCCTCCCGAGGCACCGACAGACAGCAGGGCCATCGCTGAAGGAGCTGCTGATGCTGAACCTCAGAACCTCACTGGGAAACGGGGAACCTCTGTCCTGGGAAGTCATTAATCCCAGGTAAAGCATTTCTGAAGGAATTGCTCAGGGAGATCTTGGGAGTCTGGTGGGGACCACCCGTCCCCAGTCCCTTGGGACCTGTACTCATCACCACGACAGACGCTACCAATCGACGTGACCATAATCCTGCCACTTTGCTCTCTTTAGATCCCTGGTAGGAATTCAGCTGTATTTCGGTTTGAGGTAGGTAACTCCGCACTACATCCCAACAATGCTCCTACACTGGAATAGAGAGCAGGGATTTCTAATGATGTCCACAAGCGAGTAGGGACAGCTGAAGCGCCCGCACACCCTGGGACGGCGCCCAGCCGAACGACTCAGACGGGCAAAGGTGTCACTTCGTACATCATCAGCTCCATCAGAGTCATCAGTTTGGAATTCGGCTTTTTTGATGCACAAACACCGAAAATCATGGAGCGGGGGAAGACTCCCCAGTGCAACGTGTCCCAGGAACACACCGTGCCCTGGGCAGGCACCAAGGTGCGGCCGCGGAGCGTCCATCTGACCACAGGTGGGCTCCCAGCGCGGGTCTGCCCTGGCCAGCTGGGACACCCTTCCTGCCCGAGGAGCAACGTATCGCCCACATCTCGCCTAGGACAGGGCAGATTAATTACGTCCTGCAGAGCCTCTGTCTGCTTTTTGGCTACGGATGGAGCCCGGAAAAGCAGCTCCCATGTGGAGAGCTGGACCGCGGGCTTCTCAGGTGTGTGAGGTGAATCCCATGCTTAACAACCCACCAGAAGTTGGCTGAAAGAGGCACTAAAGTGAGAAAAAACAGTTAAGCAAGAAACCTGTATTTTTCCTTGTAAAGTTTTCAGAGGAGAAGCTCGACAAAACCATCAACTTGTAAATAGCAAAATATTTTTCATGAACAGATTTTTAAAAATTAATTTTGTAAGAAGTATTTTGATTTTTTTTCACCCCACTGCTTTTTAACCACTTACTAAGTTGTCTTTTCCTCTCTTTCCCCAAGTGGCTCCGATGAAGATAAAAACCAGAAGATTTGGTACTAATGAGAGGCTGCAAGTGCAGCCACGGGCTCAGCCCCATCTTGGCGTGTGTCTTTGTCGCCTTCAGTGGAATTCCGCAAAATGAATTTGACCTTGGATGTTTTCAATCAGTGTGTTCCAAATGAGAAAAAATTGTTGTTAGTAAAGACCAAAGAGGGAAATAAATCAAAGACACAAAGGGCAGTCAGTCGTCCAATTCTCTCTGATTCTCAGTGGGAATTGGGTGCTTAACAGCCCTTAGTATCCTTGAAAACCTCCTCTTGGGACTGGCAAATGAAAAGAGAAACAGGTGACCTTTTCTACCTTCCAAAAATTGCTCTGCCAGAAGTTCGGCCTTTCTGTTGTTTTCTGGGGCAGTGAAAGAGAGGGAGAAAGACTGAATAATTTTTGGTAGATAAATTTTCCCCCGAGTAGATTGGTCTGGTGAGAAAGGCGGGGGTACGGGACGTCGTCCCTTTGTCTCCACTCTCACGACGCCTGTTGCAGGCACTTTGCTTTCCTTCATGTAAAGGCAAGGGAATGAAAAATTCCACGTCTGGATCAACAGAGCTCCTGCACCGAGAAGAGCATGTGAGGTTTCTGAGGGAAAGACAGTCCGAGGGTTTAAGAAAACGCAGCCATGGGAAGTGCAGGCTGTTGGGGGGTGATACAGGTATTGCCTCCAAAGAGCCAGTCAGTCTGGAGAGCTCTTTCTTCCCTTCCAAGGTGAGGACCTCAGATTCCTGCCTCCTTGCACCAACCAGAACAAGTGTACATCGAATGGTTAGAGCTGGGAGAGACCTTGAAGATCACCCAGTTCCAACCCCCCTGCCCTGGGCAGGGACACCTCCCACCACACCAGGTTGCTCCAAGCCCCATCCAGCCTGGCCTTGAACCCCTCCAGGGATGGGGCAGCCACAGCTTCTCGGGGAAATCTCTTCCAGTGCCTCACCACCCTGAGAAAATTCTTTCCCTTACAGCAAAGAAGTTCTTCCTAAAATGTCACCTAAATCTCCCCTCTTCCCATTTAAAACCATTTCCCCTCATCCTATGACTCCCCTTTTGATCAAGAGTCCCTCTCCAGCTC
>VZRU01011709.1:2490-40496 GCA_013398155.1 Pedionomus torquatus
GAAGCAGGGGCGGCTGGCGGGAGACCGGCGGGAGCTGTACCCTCACAGCCTGCAGTTCTACCTGGAGCCCCCCACGGAAAACATCTCGCTGACGGAGTTTGAGAGCTTTGCCATTGACCGCCTCAGGCGTGAGTAGTGTCCCCGTTCACCCGTGTCCTCTTCCCCCCCCCCGAAGCTTTTGATTCTTCCTGTTGTGACCGTATGCGTTTTTGGCGGGCTTACGTGCTCTGTTTGCCAGTTATTAACGTGAGCTGGCTGCCTGCTCCAGCGAAAGTGAACCCCCTTTAAAGAAAAACTCGTTACTTTAGGTATTTTGGAGCACTGCGACTGATTTCACGACTAGGGTTTGGTGTATAGCAGCCAGGAGTATATTGTTGTGCTTTATATTAGCGGCTTTTATGAACATGTTTTGGTTTCTACGTATTGGAACCTATTTGATGGTTGCAAAGGTATCGTCATTCAGGGAGCGAGGATACCTTTGCAACCGTGGAATCCAAGGTTTCCATCACTACAGGGGAAACCGATATTTAGGGACTGATCCATCAGAGTTAGGTTACTCCTTTTCCTTGTTGACTGTGTGGGTCTCAGAGCTGGGTGAGCTGTTTATGACTTTTGGGCTCCAGGGTAAGGTGGGCCACACCTCCACAGCTGATCCTCTGTGTTTTATACCATTTTGCTCCTCATACCACTAAAAGCAATTCCTGTGGCCTTACCTCAGTTTGTGCATTTCCCAAGACATGACACTATTAGATTTCTATTCAGTATATTGTCTCTAACATGGACTTTTTTATTTTTTCCAATCCCCCTCAGTGCTCAAACTAGTTGAAAACCTTGGTGTCAGCTATGTAAGAAGTAGTGAGACATACAAAACTAAGCTGGAAGCTGAGCTCCGGAAACTGAAGTTTCCCTACAGAGTAAGTAAAAATAGAAAAAGGGAGTTCTCTTGAATTTTATTTCATTTTCATTACACTACTCGAACTCTGAATGAAAGTACAGTGAAATACTGTTGATAAATCTTAAATTCTGTCATTTTGTCAGACTTGTAGTTTTTGTTTGAGAAGGTTCCTTTCTCTAAGGCACTCTTTAAAAGTCTTGCATTTATAGTCTTAAGAATGAGTATTAATATATTCTTGAACAGCAGTAATAAATTATTTGTGTATTTTTAATCTGGAAGAGGTAATTTATCTGAAATAACAATATGTTCTTTAGGCTTTGGCTGAGGATGACTATGAGGCAAGAAGGAAAGACCACATCTCTCATTTCATACTACGTCTTGCTTACTGTCAGTCGTAAGTACTTTTTGGATTATACTGTACTTTTATAATTAATTTTATATATATACAGATGCTATATTACTCCACTATAGACATTACAGGTATTTGAGAATTGCATGGCTACTAGGTAGAGAGGGTGCTCAAACAAAGATATTTTTTTTTCTAGGAACTGACTTCAACTGTGATGAAAAGGGATACTTGGAATAAAAATTAATATACATATTTTTAAAATAATAAAAACAAACCAAAACCAACTTGGGTTTTATGTACATTGTGGTTTAACCCTAGACAGCAACTAGGTCCCACACTGCTGCTTGCTCACTCTCCCCTGGTGGGATGGGGAGAGAACTGGAAGAATACAAGTGAAAACTCGTGGGTTGAAAAAAAGACAGTTTAATAGGTAAAACAAAAGCTGTGTGTGGAAGCAAAGCAAAACAAGGATTTCATTCCCTTCTCATCAGCAGGCAGGTGTTTCAGCCATTTCCAGGAAAGGAGGGTTCGTCATGTGTGATGGTTTCTGAGGAAAACAAACACCCCCCATTCTTGTTCTTCTCCCAGCTTTTTATTAATGAGCATGATGTCATATGGTATTTGGTCTGTTGGGGTCAGTTGGGGACACCAGCTGTGTCCCATCCCAAATTCTTATGTAACGCCAGCCTACTTGGGGTGGCGTGAGAAGCAGAAGACACTTTGACTCTGTAAGCACTGCTCAGCAATGATGAAAACATCCCCGTATTATCAACAGTGTTTAGCGCACAAATCCAAAACATAGCCCCATACCAGCAACTATGAAGAAAATTAACTTTACCCCAGGCAAAACCATCACAGCACAGAACATTGAGTCTCTTCCTAGTGACGTATTTTTTGAGAGTAAAGCACACCAGTTTCATTTGTTAGGCTTTCTCAGTGGTAGCTGCTGATTACTAAACTGATTACTAGCCAAAGACCTGACTGTGTAAATAGGCTTTATATTGTTGTCTAAAGAGAGCGCCTTGTTACTAGCAAACTGGAAATTGTATCTTAGTTTGAGGTTTTGTCTACTGACTGCTTTTCTTCAAAATTCAGTGCCATAAATGGTTGCATAGCATTTTTAAATTTTTTTTTTTGTGTGTGAAAGCTCAGGCACAAAGTAGGTCTCTTCAAGTATCTTCCTTTTGCTTCAGCTTAGTTTTTGGATGAAAGTATAGAGGTTGTTGATGCTTTATGTCTGTTAGTATCTTTGTTATGTGTCAGCATGAACTTCGGCTCCTTGCCATTTTTAGAACTGAAACTAGCAAATATGAAGTGTATACTGTTTTTAATTGTTAATTCAATTGCATTTTAAGTTGCAATGTAGTTTAAATTAGATGAGTGTGGTAGAATGCGTATTGTGATAGCTGCCGTGACTGAAGTGCTGCTATGGGTGGATACAGATTCATAGGCAAAACCAGACCATGAAGGTATGAACAGGAGAGATTGTGCTCTAGGCCAAGATTTGGAGCTGGAATGGATGGGGATTTTCCTTGGAGTGGGTCATGAGACAGTTGAGAGTTTTGGGGCAAGTGTTGGAGAGCAGATCAAGGTGGCTAACAACACAGTAGGACCCTGCTACAGACCATCTGATCAGAATACGAAGAAACAGAGGCCTCAAAAGCCTGCAGATGGAGGAAACCTCACCATCATGGGGCCTGGATGACTTTAACCATGCTGAAATCATTTGGATTATTCACATCCCATCATGTTGCCCTTTCAAGACATCTGGGCTGCACTGAAGACAGTTTGTTCATGTACGTGATCAATGAGCCAGCTAGATCAGTGATGCCTGTACAATGAGGAACAAGTTGTGGATGTTGAAGGTCAGCAGGAGCCTTCACTGCAGTGACTCTGGTATTGTAGTTTAAAATCATGAAAGAAGGGAGGAAATTAAATAACAAAATTAGAACTGAAATTCCTACTATTTTTATTGTGTGTTATTTGTGATTATGAATAACAAATGTAATAATGTTTTCATTCTAGTGCTTATGTTTGTTCTGGGTTTTTTTAATAAACTCGCTTAGTCATACTGATCCTGCAGGCTTTTGCAAGAAGGTATCTTGCTTTACTTATATTGTAAGTTTCTACCAATCCTTGCCCTAAAGGAGGTATCCTGAAGTAGCTTGGGACTGAAAAGCTCTGTAAAACTTAATGTTTCTTATTATGCTGCTAGTGGCATTTTGAATAGTCAGTTTGATTTCCATCATTCTCTCTTCTAAATCTTTACTTAAAGCATTCAGTTATTATTCAGATGTGACTATTGCTTTTCTGTGAGAGATGAGACACTTGAAGAATGTTGGTAGTAATGCATTTAAAGAAAGTTCTACTGTTCTGGAAAGTAGAATTGTCTGGTGCAAGAGTCTGATCTGAAATCTAAGAAGCATCTGGTTTTGGTTCGTCTGTGGCTTCAGGAAAAACGAGTCTGGGTCAGATTCACAGAAGGCAACAGAAGGCATGTAACAAAATCCTGAAGGTTTGGTTCAGGAGTGGAATTCCCTAAGCTGTGTCCGCTGTGCTGAGAAGGGAGGAAGGGATATGTGAATGACAGGCCAGCACCCAGAGTGTAAGGCTGCATCCATCCAAAATAACTGAGTTGGCTAAACATCTGCCTGTCACTATGATATATTCCTCCCCTGCCTTGCATCTGTATAACAGCCATGGAATGTCCTGGAATTAATGATAGATGCAGAGAATTGGACTGCTTTCTTTTTCTCTGCAAGTTAACCTTTTTAAAAGAAGTTCCTTGCCTTTTTAATAATAGCTTATGTGACTGTAAGTGCTTGCTTAGGAAATAAATTTCAAAACCTGTGTTTCAGGACAGTATCTTAAGAAATAGCCAACAGGCAGGGCAGAGGTGGGCAGCTTGTTGAAGGTGAACCATTTTGTGGAAATGAATACAAGTTGTTTTGGGCCACAGAATCCTCAGGAAAGAGCCTGGCTTTGCAGTCTAGGGGGAAAGACCCTTTCTTAGGGAGGAGGGGCTTGGATGGGGCTCCAGGGCACTCTAGTTTTTTCAAATTTATTTTTCAACTGCTTGCAAATGTATTTTTGTGTTCTGGTTTGTATTCTGGTAGTTTGATGCAGTGTTTCAGTAAAGCAGCTTGATAGTCAGTTTCTACTCAAAGCAGTAGGTTTTTTTCTTCTTTGAAAAGGTGGGCTTATGGATTACTTGTAAAATGGGAAATACCATTTTAAACACTGTGAGGTGGCACTGTACCTGGCATTCTTCATTCAGTCCTGAAAAGCAGCTATTTCAGGGTTAGATACTTCTGTGTTCTGAAACTGGCATGCTCCCCAAAAGATAAAATTGGGAGGCAAATAGAATATCCTGTTCTCTTAAGTCATTAAAACTCTTTTATCATACTAGGTCAGAAAAATAAACTTGGCACAAATTATTAGGTTAATTGATGAAAGCTATTAAGGTAAGAATGAACATAACTGCAAAGTAGCTTGAATTCAATTCCCTGTGGCCTGCCAGGCAGTTGTGTTTACAGGCTTGTTTTCCTGCGACACCGCCTTTTTAAGTTTCTAGTTGGCCAACAGTGCCACCCAGGGGCACGAGTTTACATTAGCGTTTTTTCTTAATTTTCATCAGTCCTCACTTATAAACTTGAATTGCTTTGTTTTGTTTTTCACATGGTCTGAAGTGGGCAGCTCTGCCATTCTTGTCAGTTAAATTTGTAATGTAGCCATCATCTCTTGACTGTCCTGCCTTCTGAAATCCAAGACTTTAAAGCTTATTCCGATATAATGTTACTAAGATATGATACATACAGTCTTGAGTGAACAGTTTCATCCCTACCCTTCTTTCATACCTCTTGTGTTGTCACTTATATCTGTCAAGACAGGAAATAGAATAATTTTGTTTTATTCGCTTTCCTGGCAAACACAGCTCTAAAGAGAATTTTACTTGCATGTTGACCATGACTATGTGTTTCTGCTTCCGTCTATTGCATCTCTCTTTATCAGATTAACTATGAAGAATCTTGAAAGTCTTTACTTATTTAAGATTGAAGAAATAAAACTTGCCTTCGCTCTGACAGCAACACTGACTATTCGGGGAAACTTTTGTGCTTGGTAATTTGTTTGTTTTTTTCTTTTCTCTCTGTGTCACATAACAAAGACATAAGTTCTTTATCAAACTTAGCAAGGCCTTCTCTGCTTCCTGCCATTTTTAGTCTAGATGATAAATTAGACTTGTGTGCTGAGATTGCTGCTTTTGACATTGACTAGCATTATCTTTTCTGTGTGTTCTGTACCATTGCTCCTCTTGCTGTCTACCTTCTGAAACTTAAACTCTGAGGAATCTTCTGGTGTTGATTGCCTAGTAAAAGAGAGCTCTGGCCCATGTCCAGGGGGACAACTTAACATTAAGTTGCTGTTACTGAACTCTAATGTTTAATTGTGGAATGTGAGCCACTAGTCTTAGGCTCTGGGTTTAGGAGCATTGTCATGTCTTTCTAAAGTACTTCTATGTTGATGCTTCATAACAATTACGCTAGTCTGCCCTACTGCTCCTTGGGGGGTGAAGAGGATTGATCTCTGCAGCACTCCCTAGTCCTTATTCGCCCCCCCGGCACTTTTCTCTAATGTGAAAGAACAGGTACATTCATATTATGTTTATAGTCAATAATCTGCTGATCTGATTTAAACTGCTGAGCGTTCTGTATACAAAAAAGTTTGTGACAGAAAATGAAGAGATGTTCCTAACGTCTGTGATTCAACTACCTACAATTCTCATCTTCAGCAGCAGTAGCTTAGTTATTTAATGACAGTGACATTGCTTCTTGGTTAAGTTTGTGGTTTTTGATAAGTATTGTTACTAATATAAGTTTGGAATGAGGTTGTACACTTTTAAAAAATGTTAATAATGACTATGAGATGTGATTTGGGTTTAGAAATTATGTAAGATTTTCTGAAGATGTAAGAAAAATATGAACACAAATAATATCCTAGTGACGATGTTCCTAGGAAAGTCAGGTTTACAGTATATGCTGGACACTCACAGTAATGTAAGCCAGCTCATCAGTTTGTCAACTGTAGGAAGAATTCAGGTAGGTGTGTGTGTTGTATTACAGATAACAGTAATATTTTCTTGGTTTGGTAGTTTAAGCTGCTAGGTTGGATTACAGCCTTTGGTCTACTCTTCTGAAGGAAAGGAAGAATGAGAGGCTGGCTGGCCTTTTAAGTAACTATATGCTTGTGTGTGTGTGTAGAAAAACAAATGCAGTGTAAAGCTAGTGAATTAGGAAAAGAGTAACTTTGTTACCTTCTAGGATTTCATTATTCAAGATGATTGCAGAAGAGCTGCAGATCAGTCAAAAGTGTTGATTTCCATTTTAAGTTGCACAGATTGTTAGTGCATCGCCAGCACTGAAACTGTCCACTTGACAAAGCACTTTAACAGACCCTTTCCGTCTGGAATTATAATTTGAATAATAGCTACTTTTCTCCAAGCCATCTTTCAAAGAGAGGTTTTGTCCGCAAAACCACAAACAATTCCATTGTAACTCATTGGTACCCTCTGGGAAAAGATCCTTAAATATTGTGAGGAGAACATGTGGGAACATTTCTGTACTCTGTGAATTCTCATGGCAGTAGCCCATAGCATGGCTCTTGGGGAACAGCTTTAAAAGAATGCCCTGTGATAGCAAGATGTGGTACCACCTGCATTTTGTGCCTGTTTGTGCAGGGTAGCTTTTGTTACTAGTATTCTAGTACCTACTTGCTGTAACATTGCGTAATGTGTTGATGCCTGGGAATCTGAGTGGTAGGATGTTGGCAATCCAGTATGCAAGTAGAAATATAAGTACTTGAAGACTGGCTTCGGTGTTTTTCTTTTACCCTGTCCCTGGGTTCTTGTTTGTTCTCCTACTTTCTCACCTACTGTTGCTAAACCCCTTTTACTCTTTTATCAAGTGTTAAGATGTGCTTTTTGTGCTCCTCACCCCGGTTCGTTATCAGGTATTTTCCTTTTGCCTGCCTCCAGGTTATTTTTTGCCTAGCACAGAGCACTGTTGTTACGGTATCTGAGGCATGTGCATGTTCCTTTAGCTGGAGGATACCCCAAATTAGAAGTGAGAATTAAAAGAAGTAGGCTTCGTAATGTATTTGCCTCATCAGATTAACTGTGAGGTTAATTGCACAATGAAGAAATACTGTGCCATGTTGAGAAAAAAAGCTGTCCTCTAAGTAGCAAAGGAGAATGTTATCTGCAGTTGATTATTCTTATCTAAACCAAGTAAGAAATGATGAATACAATTTTAGAGATATGAACTGCTTTGGTACCTACAGAGCAGTGTTGAGAGAAACTACCTCTGCTCTTCCAGAACATCTGCAGTCACGCTGCTTCGTGCATTGTCTCCAAGTCTTTTCTGGTTGAGGGGTCCTTCCTGAAGGTTTCCTGCCTTGCAAACTCCTCAGTTTGTGGGTCTTATGTCGAAGTCAGCAATACGTTTTAATGCCGTGTTTGCTACTTTTGACGTATAGTTTATAAAGAAAGAGGGAATGTGCAATCAGAAAACATATTGGGTGGTTTTTTATTATTCCTATTTCTTTGCAGCGAGGATCTCAGGCGTTGGTTTCTTCAGCAAGAAATGGATCTCCTGCGATATCGCTTCAATGAACTGACTGATAGTTTAAGGCAGAAATTCCTGGAACACGTTAACCTATCTTTTGAAGCTGTAAGTATGTTACATTCTGAATTTGTGTTATAGCATTTGCCTGATGTTTTTAGAAATTAATACTTCCATTTAAAAAATGAGAAGTTCTCTGGTGACTTTAAAGAACAACCACACAGAACTTCTGAAATGGGAGAAAAGTCATGCCACAGAAGTGAGGATTAAGTGATGTAATTTTGTGCTGCAACGAGAGAATTTCAGTGTGCTGCAGTCAACCAATGCTTAACTGAGAAATATGTAATTAGAAAATCAAGTTAATGAAGAAAGTTATTCCAGGTTTTTACCAAATTTTGAAAAATCTTAAAGATACCAAGTCTGTATAGAAAAAAGCTGTTGCTTTTGAGATACTTCAGGGATATTACACAAGTGTTACTGTGGTTACATACTGCTTCATTGGTCTGAGTGGATTAAAGCAAAATGTCTATTGCAGTTTCTGCATTAATGATTTCAGTAAAATTTTGCTTTGCGTCTCTGGACTATTTTGTTAGAAAGCTCCGGCTTTGCCTGTAGCTCTCAGAGTAAACAATAACAATTAATGTGCAATAATTGCTCTGCTAAAAAAACCACTTTCTCTAAAAACACTGCTTAATTAGAAGAGCTTAAATATTCAGAGGTATGTGACTGACATGCTTTTTTACATTGCTGTATTGAAAGGTCTGGCATCAGTGGACATTGATGATCAAAGATGACTTGGTGCAGTATTGCAGATGAATTTATCTAGCTAAAAAGTAGCACATGGGCTTTCCTTGGTCTTGGAGAGACTATTGAAATGTTGTTCTTTGGTTCAACAGACCTTTCAGTGAATGATGTGTTTGTGGAGCTGCATTTCCACAGCATATTCCCCAGACTCATATTGTCCTGTCATAGTTTCAGCATCCAGACTTGTGAGAATAAACTAATGTTCCCAGGTTGCTGGAAATAGCTAGGAGTGGCTTGGTTCTATGCTATTTGATGTACCTTCAATATGTCAAAATGACTGAGAAGGTCTTACTTTGTTTCCTCAGTAGGCATAAGAATCATGTAATTGAAAAGCTACTTCCTTGCCTCTGCTGGTTTTCCCCCGATTTTCCCATCAGAACTGGGATTTATGCAAAACTGATTGCTTGCTGCACTGTTGTGTGTAAAATATTTGAATATTACTAAGGCATTCCATACGTATCTGATCCAGATCTAAACTCTATGATGCTGTGTAGGGGCCAGTGAAAAATAAGGCCACTGCAAAAGTAGTATTTTTTTTCTGTGTTGGATTTGTAAAAGGCTTTAAAAGGGAAATGATGATGAAGTGTGCTATTCATACTTCTCTGTTAGAAGTCACAATGATTTTGTGCCTTACTGTGCATAAAACAATAAGGGAACCAAACTTTGTGTTCTGCCTTTTAGAAAAAGGAATGGTCTCCAGGAAAAGGAAATTAAGTTCTGATATTCCAATCAGATTTCTATATTGGTAGACAGACAGGTATTCTCCTATTGGATTTTAATTGTTTAAGGTATCCTAAGAAAGTGCAATTCTGAGATGCATTATCTAGAAAATGCAAGGCACCTGTCTTCTCTTTAAAGAAATATAAATCTGAGGTCTGCCAGAGCTGCTGAGTTCAGGCCGTGGGGTAGTGGGGCATAGCTATGTCTCCAGTTATTAATTCTAACAACCACTGTAAGAAGTGATTCTTGGTATTTAATAAAAGAAACTGTCAATGTTTTGTGGAGAGAGGGAATAAGTGGATCATCTTGTACAGCTTTGTCACAGTTATCTTTGTTCACAGCAACAACAAAGTGAAGCTAAACACCAAGAACTCAGTAACTGTCACCTCTGTCTGTTTACTTACGTGCATGGGAAAGTATTCTTTTAATTTTTGCAGAGGTTTTGCAGGCTAATTCTTGCGTATTTGTGAATTATAGATTGAGAGTTGTTGCTTTATAGAATCAAGAAGTCTTGAGCCCTACTCCGGGACAGTTTTTAAGGAACTATGAAGATTTTCTTTGAAGATTGTAGCACTAAAAATCTTATTTAGTAACTTTTTGGAAAGAATAAAGTTGTTAACAACTAAAAGAAACGTCAGACTTTGAATTTTTTATGACAGTCAGCTGTGAAGAATTTAAAATTACAGTATTTCTGATCTCATGATTAAAGAGAATTTTTATCAAAGAATAAGAGCTTTCTGAAAATAAAAAAGGACATGAAATTTAATGAAAATGAATGTTTTCACTTTTATAATGGGATTTCTTGTGTCCTGTGACTGTTTATATTGCTAACGGGGCAAAATACATGGGAAGGGGTTTGTTAAAGTAAGTAAATATTTGCTCTGCATCTGATTATGAAGATGCCTTTTACTTGTAAAAGAAAGGCTATAAACTGGTGAAGGTATTCAGATTAAAGATGACCTCAGTATAATTTTGTTTGAATATGCATAGGATTAGGATTGTTCAAAATTTTTACAATGCTTAGGGTAATAAGGTTATCTATGTTTAGCATAAATTATGGAAATTTAAAGCCTATGTAAGTTCTACCCTGAAATGTTTTTACAAAGCTGTTGTTACATTGAGTTAGTCCACCTGTAGTATTTCGTGAGAAGCCTCTGGATCCTGGGCTTTCTGAAAAAGCTGAAAGTTTGCTTTGAGTTTTATATTTGAGACCCTTTTTAGAACTAACAGATTGCATTTTAATCACTTGTAGCAAATAGCTTTGGCCAATCTGTTTTCTGGCAAGTGTTCCAGAAGCCTGGACTAGTGCTGCTCAGTCTGCTGGAACATCGGTCTGGCGCTCAAAATTATACACTGCTCCGAAATATTAGGGTTTATATTATTCTACCAATTTATGCCAGCATATGCAAGAGATACAGCATGGGGTATTGAAGAGAATGTCAGGAAAGGTAGAGGGTAGAAGGAAAGCGGGAATAACAGCAGTGAAGCGGAATTGATTGACCTTGTCCTTAGACTTTTTTTAAAAATTTTTCTTTTGGGTGCAACAACTTCTGTGAACTTTGAAATATTTGCACTTATTTTAAGCTTTAAATTATTTTAAACCCTGCTACAGATGTTGGACTGTTATTGAGATTGTGGCCCTACTGCAGCTGTTGACAGCTGATATTGTTCCAGTTACTTGTAAATGGTAGTCAGGGAAAAAAATATGTAAATGGCAGAGGTGTTTTCCTTAAGGATGGGTATGGTAGGTTGGATAAGAAGAGCTTGTCAGGTGACTGGTGGCAAGGGCTGGGGATTTGCCCAAGAACAGAGACTGAGGATTATTTGGAATTTTATTCTTGTTACAGCTTAGTTTAAAACCTCAGTAGTCTCATCTTCTGAGGGTATGTATTTAACATCTCCAACAATAAATTGCTACATACTTTGATTTTTAACCATGGATTGAGTCAGGAGTGAAACTGTTTATTCTTTTTGGTTAAAGCATTCTGTGTAGTGTAATGAGTCTCTTGGAATATGAAACCACAACTTTTTTTTGACGGAAGAAAGGTGTTTTGATGAAGTGCTGTTTTGCTTGCAAATAGTGCAAAACCAATACAGGCTACTTTGTAGTATCTAGGAGTACGTGTCTTAACTAGTTCATTTCCATAATTTATTTTATAATGCAATACCAACAACTTTAAACTAGCTTTAAAGCTGTTGTTATTGCATTAGAAAATAAATAAGATTTGTGCTCTTCAGACAAATTTAAACTTTTTTTTTTTAAGATGTATCTCTTCTTTTTGGTGTCTTTTTAAAAATGAAGACAATCAGTTTGGAATATGACTGCTGTTTTAATAAAATAATTTATAAACCTTTCATGAATAGCTTCCCCTCTAAAATTATAGTGTTGAAAACTTAATTCAGAATTTACCTTGTGTTTCCTAAGATGTAGTTGAACTGTGATGTCAAAGGTTCAATGCTTACAAAACACCTCTTTTCCAGTAAATAAGAAGACACTGCAGTAACTTAACTTTACCTTTGACAGTAGTTAAAACTTGTGGGGGCAAACAGGTATTATATTATATACACAGACACTTACTCATTGTGTGATGCATTATTTGGCAGAAGTCCCTTCCATATGTTTTCCTGGAGGGGTCAGGCTTGACTTAGGAGTAGTTAGGCTCGGCTGGGAGCAGAGCTTCTTACATGACACTTTCACAGTAATGACAACTTTTAGGAAATAATATTTTGATAAAATAGTATTAAAGGTATTTACTAGCTCATTTAAAATATCTTTTGCTTAGAGCACTGCCATCTGTTTGGTACCCAGCTGTGGGTATTTCTCTTGATGTTATCTGTTCCCTGGGAAAATGACAATTTCCATAGCATTTGCTTCGTGTTAGTTAAAATCCTCCTGTCTTGCTTAGTTTATAGCATTGGACTTAAAGGAATGTTTGCTAAAACATTCCTTTATTTTGTAATTCTGCAGATCTCTTGTTCAGTAAAGCTTATTTTTTTAATCTTTATTTGACACTTTAATTTCTGACCTCAGTCTGTAATCTTGCCTGTCACAACTTTTTAGGTAATACTTTGTAGAGGGCTTGCTGTCAGGTGTCCACCAAACTTTAGGGAACTGTTTAAAGGGGAAGAGACTGGAAGGTGGCTTAATAGTCTTGTTTCAAAACTAAGGTGACTTTTTTTTCTTTAAAAAAAAAGAAAATCAACCCACTACATGTGGATCCTTGACTCACTCTGTTTTCAGCTGATCATATACGTTTATGAGACTTTAGCATTATGTGATTTGACAGCCTTTGAATATATTCAAATATGAGAGTATCTTGCTTTTGATGTTTCCTTATCCTGGAAGAAGTACTACATTGACTTTCTTGACCCTTGAATATGGGATGTTCAGCATGAAAGAAGGTTCTGCTATATAACTGAGTTTTTATGTGGTTGTTTTTTCTTTTTTTTTGGTGAATGAGAAGTACTAATCTGTTCCCTGTTTCTATACTTTACTTAATTTTAATCTATACTTGAAGAGTATTTTCACCTTTCCCCTGGTATGTTGAATGTTTTTCTATCACAGTAACAAAAGAATCATGAAGTAGTTCTGAAGGTATTTCAGAATGTTTTCAGTCTCTTCTATACTTTATGTATGTTTAAAATAACAAAAAAGGTTTCTAAGGGACAGTGCTGTCATCTGCCAGTTAAATACTGAAGCTTTTTATGTACACTGTAATTTTCAGCTCTCAAGGCACATTAGTCTATATGCAAGGTCAATCACATAGGAGCACAGGAAATCCTTAAGCAGCACTCGAAGTAAATGCTGGCATTTAAGGTGACAGAGCCCATCAGAGAATATGCTAACACAGGTGTGTAGTTGAGATTTACATTAATTTAGGGGATTAATGCATTAAAATCTTACTATAAATGAATAATTACACCGGTAATGCCTGACAGTTTCTGACAGTGGCCTCTAATACAGATTTTCAAGATATTTAAAGGGAAATATAATGAATATTTCAAGTATTATAGTAATTTCAAAAATATTTTAATCTAAAAGTACATTCTTCAGTATATGAAGGCAGTGTATAAAGTAAATGGTTTCACAGAATGGCTTTATGAGAAATTAGTTTTTTTATGGCTTTAATGAGAAATTAGTTTTCCTTTTTTGCCACAGGGCATCTGATGTTTTCCTTTAAGTTGGGAGTGCCTGATTTTATTTCTGCTAGATTGTGATGCAAGACCTGTTTGGAGTCAGTGGCCATTATGCCTAGGCCCCATTTTTGTCATGTAGCTTTAGCAGTGACATTGGTCATCTCTGTGGTTTTCCACATGCTCTGCTATGCATGCACCTCCACATTCCTCCCCTTGTTCCTACCCCAACCTTTTCACTTGGCCTTTTCCCTTTTTTCTTGTAGCTGATTATGCATACCCATATCAGAAGCCCTTAAGACATGACCATACTTAAACTCTTTGGTTTTTTAGTGCTTTTAGACCTTCATAGTGTGAAATAAATCGCATTTTATCAATTTGATGTTCTGATAGCCTTTTTGACAAAATTAGAATATTTATGGTAACTGCCACAAGTTATTGAAGAGCTTTCAATGCATCTCTAAGTTTGAGGAAAAGTGCAAGATGTCTGGGTCACTGGTGTTCCTAGAAATTCTTGAATTAAGGTGTTGAGCTTCTTATTATTCACATTCGGTCTTACAGGACCTAACACTGGGGAGGTAATTAATCATGACGATGATGATAACCTGGAGCCATAAAAACAGAGTAAACTTATCCTTTTCTTCACTCTGTATGCGCTTATCTTTTTCTTGCCCTTTGAGGCTATGTCTGTGTATGTCATATTATACCATAACTCTGAGATCTTAGGCTGGATTTTTGCATGTTTCTGAAACAAAAGTAGGCATCTCTAATACATGCTGTTTCTTACAGCAGTTTGAAGATATTTTGGAAAAGCAATGATAGTATTCTCTTTAGAGTTTTATTTGCGCTTGATTTTTGTTCCTTTGTAATATAGGCCAATTTGTCCTTTATAGCAGTAAAGGAGAAACTGAGTAAAAAGTTTCTTTGTCATACTCCTATCTTTGCTTTGGTCAGTAGTTAGCAGTGGAGTCTCTCGGACTGGCAATTAACATGGCAGTTACTGTAAATCAGTATTTTGAGTAATGCTTCCTCAGAAGGAAACTCTGCTAGCAGAAGTCTAAATCATCTTTCGTTTAATTCCCTTTGAATTTAATTTACTTGTTAATTTCTGTAATTATTAATACTTTTTTACTAATACTTTTTTTCTGGTGAGTTTGACTTTTTCCTCAGCTGTTGCTCAATTGTTCAGTTCCCTAAAATGACAACCAACAACTTTCTTCTTCATTGCCTTTTCATATAGGAGCTGTCACTCTTCTAATTCATTTTCAGAAAATTGCCTTATATTCTGGGACCTTTACCTTATAATTCCTGAAATAGATCTGCCATCCTCATTCTGCTATTCTCTTCTGTTTTCCAAATCAGTATAGTCTTTCTTTTCCAATCACAGAGTAACAGTCTGTAATTTATCCGTCTCAGCATCTTGCATTGCTACTTCCTGTGTATGAATCTCAAAGAAGCAATGCCTGATTTTGCTCTTAAATTCTGGGAGATTCTTCAATGCTATAGTCTGCTTCAGTGAAACTGATAATGCACTGAAGCTGTTCATAATCCTCCTTTTGACAAGATGTAAACTCTGAAGAAAATTCAACAATTCACTGTCTGTCTTCAAGTAATGAGATTTCCTTCCAATGTTGTATTAATTATTTCCTCAGTAAATTAACTGCATGTAGCATTTGTAATGCTTGCTTTTTTGTAACTTTCATATCCTTGTATTTCTCAGCTACACCTTTTTCTTCCTCTACTGAAACTACTTTCTAGTCTATTCAGTCATGCTTTCCTTCTCTCGTGGTGTATGGCTGTGGATATATGAATTATCTTCTTTTAGTTTACCCTTTCTTTGTTTTACTTCTATAGGGAGAGTAATAGGATTCAGTTCTACAAATTTGTGGGTTTTTTTTTTCTTTTTCAGGTTTTTTTCCTGGTTCCTTTCCACTTGGTTCTTGTGAAAACTTGCCATGAAACTTGTTCATCTTAACCAGTCAGACGTTGTCTCTCTTCTGTTCATGTGGACTAAAACATTCTGTGATTCCTGATTGCTTTCAAAATGCTATATATTCTCTTTCTGCCTCTGACTCTTCCAGTAGCCATTTGAAGAGGACAGTTATTTTGCTTGCTTTGTGAAAGAAAACTTCACAGCTTTGCTTGCAAAGTCCTTGGCACCTGTATATTCCTGTCTCATAGTTGTGGTCATCATTCTTATGCTTTACTTTCCTTATAACGTTTTTCCTAATGTAAACCTAACTCTGCCTTCCAGTAAAGTAAGTATATTTCTTCTTATTCTATCCATAATTGAGAAAGGTGAAGGTTTTGTTGTGTTTGTTCCGTTTTGTTTTGTTTTTTTTTTTTTTTTCCCTTCCTCTTTGTATTTGTCTTGTACATCTAACTCTAATTGTGCTTTCTTGTTGTTTCTTCTTTTTTTTAGCCTTTCTTTGAGTGTGGTGATTTGATGTTTCTGTGGGTGTCCTCTGCCATTTTTTAGTGGGGCAACATCTTTTAAGTGCAGGGTCAGCTGGTCAGAAGATTACATCTGAATCATTACCAATTCTAAGATGACATGGAGATTAAATTTGCATTCCCCCTGCTCCCTGTCCCCAATTGAATGGTGTAGAGACTACTAAGCTGGAGATGGGAAGGTCACATAGCTCCTTTTCTCAGTGCTCCTGGTTAGTCAGCTCTTCCTCTATTTGTTCAGATGTAAAACTGGTTCAGATGTAAAACCTTGAAGTGTCTCTGCTGAAATACAGCTATTGGTTTTAGACCAGGTTTTCTTCTCTGATTCCATTCTCTAGAGCCCATTGCAGTGACCTCACCCACCTGGCATTTTAAAATGTAGTCTGCTCCTATTTTAACATGCAGGTTAGTAACCAAAATATTAATTTGAAATTAAATAATTGTGGAATTTGACTTAAAACATCCTTCCATTGAGTTAAATTCTTCCATGTGTGGCTTAGCCAGTTGGTTTTGCATCCAGGTTATAGGAGATTCAGTGTAACTTGAATCATTTGCTTGTGAAAGTATATTATGAAAGTGACTTTAAGGACTTTTGATATAGTATGACCCTGTCCCTGATGTATGTTGCACTGTTATAAAAGCACTGAGACTGGCTTAACGGAATTTGTTTTTTGACAGATCCAGGTGGGCTATTACTTGTCTCCTGTGTTTTTCAACTAAGTGGTATCAGGTGCTTTGAGTTGTTACTATATGTCTCGAGGAATTTAATTTCGTATACTGGAATGTGTAGTAGGGTAGAATACAAAGTTTTATCCTAAATTTCTTTTTCAGTGATGTTCTGGTCTTCATCTTATCTTAAAACTGTTTGTTCCTTGAAATAGACATATTTGCTCTTTGTTGCTTCCACAAGAAATTAAAATTAATAGATATTATCATATATTTATCAGTTGTATAAGGATTATGTATAATTGAATTTAGATCCCCTGCAATGCTTCTGTTCTGTGTTATCTTTTTGCAGTGTGGAGAAGAAAAAAAAAACTTCAGCATGGTATATTTCTTCTTGAATATATCTTTCTGTGCTGCTTTTTCTTCTTCACAGAGCATAAAATAACCTTTTAAAAATATCTTAGAGCTTCTTCACCTTTGAAAAGCCTCTTGAAACTTAAAAAAAAAATTATGACTCTTTTTTTTTTTAATAATTTCTAGGCTGAATGACTTATTTTTGGGTAAGTCCCAGTCGTTGCAGAATTAAACATCTTAAAATTTTTAATGTTGTTATAGAGCGCGTTATTTTAATAAAATGCTTTGGATCATAGTAATGGGGAAGGAACAGCAGATAGGAACAGTCAGATGGGGGAGCTAATGCTCTGTAGTGTATCTGTCAGCATTTAAGAGTAAAGAATAAGACCTGTAAAATAAAGGGAAAGAGGAAAATGCATTAGAGTTAATTTTTTTCCACAGTAGTTCTTTGATGTTGTGATTGAAGTGCTTTTTAGCAGCTTTAAGCACTAGAAATTAAACTTCTTTAATTTCCATTTTTATGATCAGAGCACTGCTATGAGAGACTTTCTGATATTACTATTATGCTTTCTTCAAAAGCATTTATCTCAGTAGTGGGGCAGTTGTATAAATATCTGTAGTTCATCTTATTGAAAAAAATATTTGAGGACTATGTTCGTTGCATAGGGAAGATCCTAAAGTCAGACTTGAATTAATGAGGATGGGACTATTTTGTGTTCTTACTAAGAACAAATACAGGTGAAAGAAAACACTCAGTATTGTGTCTAGCCACTGAAAAGCTGTGACTAGTTATCCGTTTTGGCACTGAGTGTGTAAACCAAAATGTTCTAATTGGGTTTACGTCTTTGTGTTTCAGAGATGTCAAACAGTATTTCTTCCTTTACCAAACAGGATGGGGAAAAATGCTTAAAGTGAAAACTGTCTAAAACACTAATCTAGAGTGTAGAAACTTAAGCCAAGCGCTAAGAGTAACTATGTCCAAGTAGGTGCCTGTTTGCATATGTGAAGGAAATGTTTCTGAATTTTATCTTAGTTTCCTGCCACTTGAATCTTACATTTATCCCTTTGCTTGAAAACCAATGATGCTTGTCTTACGGGTGACAGAAAAGGTCAGAAGTGATGCCTGTCTAAGTAGGAAATAGTGCCTTATTGCCAAACTAAGCTAAAAGTACGTATTCTGTCATTTAACTCCATGCTTAAAGTCATAATAGGAAGCAAATTGTCTGTGGAAAGGCTTAAGAGTAGACTTTTTTCCTAAGTGCTAGAGCTTGTTAAATAAGACAGCGAAACGTATATACCATTAGCACCTCAAAAAATATAACAGATTGCTCTCATCCTAAAGTACTGAATTTCAAAGGAAGTAATAGATTTCTCAGTTTAATCATTCAAGTTTCAGAAGATAGATTTTCATGAAACCAAGTGGCAGCTTTGTCACAGAACTGACTGTTACTTTTTAAAAAATTTGGTTTTGTTCCAAATAAAGGAAGAGGACCCCCATTGATATCTGGATTGATGGCTACCTCTTGTAGTTGACTGTAGTTCTGTATTAGAGGAAGGAAATCCTAGGGAGACCTCTCTCTTGAAGTATTAGCGTGGGAATCCAGTTATAAACCAAAATGTAGTACTCTTCAAGCCATTGTAGTGCAGCCTGAGGATTTGTTAGGCCAACCAGCAGGTCTGTTGGCAAAGTAATGTCTTTTACAAAACAGCATTACTGTATGGCTGTGACCCAAAATAATTGGGTTGATGGCAAAGCAACCTGAGTATGCCAGTGAGCTAACGTTGAGGGATGGGTAGATGGGATGAGGTTTGATGAAAAGATTTAGGCTCAACGTGAATTGTAGTATTCTCTTACAGACTTTTAAAGTAAAGCTTGATTCACAAGAGAATATAAACATCTCATAAAGAGGTAAGAGGGAGAAGTGTTGACTGGAAAGAGGGGAGAACATGCACTAGCTACTAGTATTTTTGTGTGCTGGATGGATGAGGAGAGGTCTTTATTTACCCTTCTCTTATGAATCTTTGAACTATAAGCATTGATTTTTATTAGTCATGGAGAAAATTAGCATGTGCTGCAGTAATTCTAGTTGTGTGTATTTATTTGCACATATGGTGTTGGTGATGTTCTATAAAATCGTGGAATTAAGTAATAAAAGTGATTGAAGAATATATAGCTACTGGGGATGTACCTTTTCACCTTCATAAACATAATGAACAAGTTTGTCAATGATGCAAAATGCTAATTAAAAGTTTTAATTTGTTAATCATCTCAGTTTGATTAGAAACAGATGCTGATTATCTGCAGAAATCTAAATGGACCCTTAGAAGACAGCTTTTATTGCTTAAAATTAACTTGTGGAGGTAAAATAAAACTAAAATATGAACTATTTAGTTGCTTATGCCCCTGTTAGTGCTCACTAGAGCACTGTGACTCTTGCTAGACAGCTTTGTGTGGTTCATAATCTGAGTTAAATTGGACCTTTAGAGTCCACTGTAAAGTTGAATCCTTGTACTGCACACTATACATGCTCTTTCTGGTTTTCAGTATGTACTCCTCCCACTTCGGAAAAAATTAATTGCTTTGAAATACAAATTGCAAAAAAGGCTGCAATAGAAATGAGATGATGAATAAGAACATTATTTCTCCTAATCGGAAAACAACCGGGCAACATTTGGAATACAGTCTGAATCCTGAGGCATATGTTCTTTTATAATCCTGGATTTCTAAAGTAATTTGAAATAGCAGCTGTACCAGAAATGCAGAGAGTAGTTATTTTCTACACCACGGTCTTCAGCTTGTGATAACATGGTGTATCGCCCAGTAATTGACCAGGTCACTCTTGATGGCCATTTATGTAATGGCTTGGAAATGATGAAAGAACAGCAAGTCATAAGTTGATCCTTGTACTCACAAGGAGGATCCTCCTTTGGATAATCAAGGTGTTAAGTTCTTTTGTGGTGGTTGAGGTTAAGAATATTTCCAAAATGAATTTATTCTTCACATTATCAGTGAATGCAGTAACTGTGGAAATGTTTATGTTGTTCCTTAGCAGAACAACATAAAAGCTGACAGTGTCGTTTGTGCAGGTTGTAATCAACTGCAAGTAAAATTTACTGCCTACTCTTCTGGATGTAAGCTTCATAGAATGGTCTGCAAACATTGAAGAACTCTTTGCTAATCCTGTGATTGAATCTAGAGAAATTTCTGTTAACAAGTTTCTGTAAAATTGAGTCTGATGTTAGCATCCAGGTTTGTAAACAGAAGACCATTTGTTGACTTGTTGCTGTATTTCGGATAAGGATTTTCCATTAACTCTTCAATCCTAGGTGACACTAAAAGGCATGTGGTGATGTTTCTAGAGTAATCTGTGGTAATTGTTTTGTTCAGCTTTTCTTTTTGTGGATGTAGGGAATTGTTTCAGAAATGTAGTTAACTGGACCTTTGTCACTTGAGTTTCTCTGTGATTATGGTAACAATGAATTAGCTGCATAGTTGATGTAGATCCATAAAATGTCCTTTCTGTGCCCACTCCTGACTTTAAAAAAAAAAAAAATTAGTCCTGACAATATTTTAGTTGATGGATAAAAGCACATAATAATTCTAAGGGCAGCCTTTATATTTTTAGGAATGCCAGCAGCCTGAACTTGTGCAAAAATAGGAAGTTGCAGTACCATGGAAAATATTTTTTTTTCTTAATTAATTTGTGCTTGGCCAAAATGGAATTGATATCCATAAGAAACATAATCATATTTGTGAACAACAGATTTGTGAGTCTCTGGAATGCTTTATTTAAGTCTCTTCATACTTCTGGTAGGACAGCTGGGAATGATGACCTTTCCTAATCAAGCTACTAGTCACTACCTGACTGAATATACTTTAAATTTATATTCTTCAATTTAAGGTATCTAAGTTAATACTTTGGCACTAGTTTGTACTGTGATGTGTGGCAATGGATAAGATTGACTTCTTCATTTATTGACAAAATGATTGTTTTGTCTGTTTCCTACATAAAAATTGCAATATAGTGCTGGATTGAGACTGACTCCATCTCTTGTGGACCAGGATGTTGTGCCATTTGAGTGCCAGCTGCTCAGTGACTAAAATTGAGTTTTAAAAAGTTCACTTTCTGAGGATACCAGTGATGTGTAAATACCCGAAGCTGAGTCTTCAGGAAAGGGTTCGTGCATTGAGTTACTGTTCCCTACTGGGAGACTTGGAAACAGTGAAATAAAGTAGTTGTGTATGTATGCATGTGTGTAATGTGTGCATGTATCTTTGTCTCTTCATTAAACCAGAGTAGGGATATCAAATTTATTTTGAAGTTTTTGGGCTGCCTCACCGCCAATGTTTGTTTAACCAGGTCTCTCACATTAACTTAATAATATTTTAATCTAAATTTATGTGTCTTTGCGTTTCCAGGACAATTCTGTGATTAAAAACCAATGAATAAACTGCTTTCTTTTTGGTAGAAAGCAAGAAAACTAGAAATAATGCAACTTGTCCCAAATCCTTATTTCCTTCCTTACCTCTCATGCCTTCTCTTTTTATGTCTTGATTTTTTTCTAATTTTTCTTTGTCTCAAAAGCTTACTGATGAAGTGTTGAATTATTTTAAACTGTGATAGGTGACCGAAAAGGGAAGATCTTTTTCTTGTGATATTCTTTGCTGTGCAAATCAAAGCCAGACTTCGTGATAAGCAGTTCCAGTTTTAATAAACTGAAACAAACTAGCAAAGGCGAAACTAGTAAATTGTTTTCTGTGGGGTGGGTTCAATCAGTTCAGTGTGGAGGGGTCAGATCAGCACCAGATGACACCCTTAGAAGATTTAAAAAAATGTTTTGAATGTCACAGTAATCTGGCAAACATTGTGGAGTGCTGTCAGAAGTGAAGCAGTCTGCTTATCTTCCTGATCTTGATTAGAATTCTAAAAGCTGCATTTAATTGTATCTAATTTTTTAATGATTACTGGAATGTGTTCTTGTGGGTGCTGTTTTAGAGATGAAATTATTAAATGTGCAAATGGTAGTGTTCTTATTAAAATAAAATTAAAGAACCCAAAGTTTTTCCAGCTTCCATGCACCCAATAAAATTTAGGATACGTGTTTTATGATGCTTTGTATAACAGAGCTACAGGCATGACCTAAGTGAAAGCTTGAGTCTGAGTTCCGAGTATAAAGAGCTTACTTCCATTGCATATTCAGTCAATTTTATACAATTTTATGTGAAAAAGGGGAAATCCTTACTGCCAACGCAAGGTTATTTTTAATGTTCCAGTTGATTTCAAACTTTGTTGTGAATTATTTCCTGATGAATAAAACCCCAAAATGATTTATCATCTAGTAAAATCATTACAATATGCCAATTTTAAGTGTGGCTTCTGTGCTCGTTTTGGTGTGTTGCTAAATAGTCAAAAAGCATAATGTATATGTATTTATGTATATGCAGTATTTCAGTTTTTATATTAAGAAGTATAACATTGTCCTTGATTTTTTTTATTTTTTTTTCAAGCTAGATATTTAATTTGTTGTTAATTTAGAGCATTAACTTACCTGTTTCAGGAACTGGAAAAGCACTAACATTTAGAGAACAGTAAGCATACCACTGTTCTAGCTCCTCAAAGGAAAAAAAAAAAAAAAAAAAAGATAAGGTGATATGTCTTTTTATTTTTAGTCTAGATTTAAAGATGAGCTGAAACTGATGTTTTCAATAAAAATCTGTTAAAGTTGTTTACGTTCTTACTGATTGCTATTGAGTCATCATACTCAATGCATATAGTAAATCTAGATATGAGCAAGGATTGTCACAAGTTTTATTTTGAAGAGGTTTGCTTTTAGAAATAGTGTTTTATAGTTCTTGTATTAATGTTTAAAATGATTATATTTTAAAATCTTCACTGCTGATTCAGAAGGAAGGATATTTAATGCTATTGACCACTAGTGTTTTGCTGGCTTCTGCTTAAATTAGTCATTAGTGATTACTTGCTGAATATGTAATTACTTTTCCCCTGTCAACTAAAGTAATGACATATTTACAGATTACTTAATCTTTTATCTCTAATTAATTGAAAATAAACCTTATTCTGAAGTATTTCAGCAGTTTAAAAACAAGCTTTTGATTTTTTAGATTAGTGAAGACCTGAAAAATGAATTGGCTTTTGAGTTGTATACATCAACCCCTGGCCTCACCATGATTAAAGTTAAAGAGCAAATGTTCTATAAGGTAAGTAGAAATTGGTGAGTTCCACAGATTTGCATTCATTGTCTTTCAGTTAAACTTGGAGTTACTAATTTTAAGTTCACATAATACTATTGCTAATAGTTAATCAAAGGATCTAAATTAACTGACACTAATGAGAGTTCCTCTTTTTCATGTCAGTATAAAGGTAGAAGGAGGGACTGGGAGAATGAAGGGAGCTATAAACTGCCATTAATGTCTCTCACGTCCTCTCCTGCTATCTGTTGTCTTCCACAAAAGCAATCTTAAGTTTTAACCTCCCCCCAGACAAATGATTTAACTTCCTTGGCTGCCAGACCACTTAGGATGGAGACATTCTCAAACATCTATTGCTGAAACTAGGTGTGGTCTGATTGGATTAGTCCAAAATTCTTTTTGCAAGAGAGCAAAGGGAGAGAGGTAAGAAGGATCTGATATAGCCTTCTTTGGAGCAAAGATAATTGGGTTCCAAGACCTTTTATATAAAACTTAGATGAATCAAATATGTCAAGATGTCTGCAACAGGCAACAGAGCTCCAAATATCAAATCAGTAAATGATGCAAAGCTACATAATTTGCCTAATAAGCACAGATACAAACTTTAAAATACCCTATTTTGCCTAGTTGCATGACTTTCTGGAAGTAAAAAGTATTTTTCCACCAAAGTAATTATCAACTATTCCAGAGTCAATGTTTAATTTCAAAAGTCTTTGTGTTTTGCCTGGGTAGAGCTTTGTTAAAAGACAGAGAATGACTTAAAGCTTTACCTGGTCCATGTTGAATCTTAGGGTTGTACATTTTGTTAATGCATTATTTTGCTGTTTCAGAGTGTGGATTTTTCTTCTTTCTCAGGTTGGACTTGCAGATGCTGTGGATCTATTTAGAGCCAGAAGAGTGTATATTAAAGATGGCTTTGCATATGTGCCACTTAAGGAGATTGATGCAATTGTTTTGAATAACTATAGAACAAAGTTATCTAAAGCACTGGCGGTAAGTCTGATAAAGTCTGATTTTTACAACTTGGGCAGTAGTAGGCATTTGGATTTTTACATTTATTTGCTTCCATCTGGAGAATATCAGAAACCCTATCGAAAGTGCTGACACCATTTAAAAGAAGTTCATTATGAGCTGAGTTCCTTAAACGGAATTTAGCATGTGATATGTATTGTAAAGAAATTACTGTTTTTTGTCTTTATATCAATCTTTTCTCACAACACTTTACAACAGCTTTTTGTTGAAAAAAACCAACTTTCACTGTTGTGCAGTGAAATAGTGATTTCTATGTTTTCTTTCTTTTGGTAGTGCAACTGAAATGAGCATAAGTCTCCTAACATGTCAGGCAAAAAATGAAGTCATCGTTTTGTGAATGTTCAAGGTATCAAATCTAGTTAGGACACCAATGGTAAACACTGTATGTGAATGTTGTGTTAGTAATTTGGTGATCAATTCAGGAATTGCTGTTTTATGGTATTAGACTTTTCACAGGATTAAAATTTAGTGATCGTGTACAATGCACAGAATTTTAGTTCTAGAAAAGCATTGATTAACATGAAGGCAGTTTGGATTGCTTTTTAAAAAATGTTTTCAAAGCCTTACTCACGTAACATGGCAATATATCAAGGTTGACCATAAGTGTTTAGTAAACAAACAGTGTGAAGTAAAAATGCATTCCTTTGAAAAGTTGCCAGTATGCTAATTTTCTAATTTGTTAGTTTTGCGTATAACTGGAGTCTGTGGGATTATTTAATGTGCAGTGAAAATAGTGATACTCTTATGTGAACATTTCCATTAGAACTCTTAATACAATTGCAGCTAGAGACATCCCTATTTCATTTGATGCATAATATTCTCGCTGAAAGCTGATAACACTTGTATGGGGTTTAAAAACAATAGAATGTATTCTATAGAAATGTGGCGAAGTACACAAGTTATCTGCGTCTGTTTAAAATACTTTTGAGAAGCTTCATGGACTTCTGGAATTTGCCTGTTCTGCGAGTAGATGAGAAGTTTGAAAAACTGTAGGGACTACGATGAGTAGACCACTTGACTTTTCAGTTCGAGAAAATCTGCGTCTTTTTCATAGAAACGCACAGTATTTTATATATAATTCATTTAACCCAGATTACTTCAGTAAATCTAGTATCTGATTTGTAGTAAAAAGTAGTTCTTTGTTACCCTCTGTAATTATGGTTTAGAAATTCTAGTGCTCTCATGAGCTTGGAGAACTATCTTTTGTGAAAATGCTATGTTTTAAGTTATTACATTAGTTTTTAGTTTTAATACATATGTTTTCTTTATTGAAGTTCACCATATTTTCAGAATAAGGAAGAAAAAAACAGTGATTTCTGTCCTATTCCAAAGCAAATCAGGAACACACGGATTAAAGTTGTAGGGTTTTGGTTACTAATTTATTTTGTGAAACCACACTTAATAAGCTGTTTCACTAATTTTAGTCAGCACAGTGCACTACTGAGAGATGCAAGGAATATTATTAAATTGAATCTTTGGAAACAAAAGCCGAAAGTCCAGCATTTTCTACAGAGGTTATTCTAGCTTGTTACACCAGAGGCACAAGTGGAGCGTGACACTTGGTAGCTGGATAATTAGTGTAGCTTTCAGTGGAATAAAACTATAATCCAGTTGCATTTCAGTGAAACTAAGAATACTAAAAGCGTAGACTTTCAAAGAAAGTATTGTACATAAGGATTTTTTGTTTTGTTTTGTTTTGTTTTTTTTTTAAAAGCACAACGTACTAATTGGGAGGATAATCTGTAACCAAGTACCTTTTTTTCCTCAGCCTTATCTGAAGTGAAGAAGCGCATGTTAATAGAAGTTATGACAGTGGCACACTCTCAGTATTGTTTGTGAAGAGTAGTTGTTGAAATACTGTTTGGTCTAGGTTTGAGTTCTGCCAAGTACAGCTGGTTTAGTTCTGCTTGTATGTGTCTGCTGCAAAGGAGAAATCAAGAGAGCTGTGCTGATTTCAGGCACTCTGGTAATAGTGAGGTCTTCATGACTTGGTGCAGGAGTTGTGTGTGATGGCCACATTTCATTAAGTACTAGAGCCTTAAATGGCATCACTGATTCATTATTTGATTGGTTTTTTAATGAGTGTATTTGATAACATTACCGCCGTGGTCAGCATTACTTATATGTGCATTATAGTGTTTTTGCAGCTCCTGGCTACTTACACTTTGTTCACAGCACTTTGTAATGGGCAATCTTTGTTTTATTAGAATTTGAGAATTAAGGATCTTAATGGTGTGATGATCCACATTAACTGTGCATGCTATTTCTAAAGAAGGGATTTGTGTTTCACAGGGTCATAAAATTAGGATTCTGTGGGGTAGTTTGACTTTAGCCAGTATTTCTCATTGTAAGCTTACCATAAATATAGGTAATGGAAAGATGGTCTTTCAGATACATGGTCTTGACAAATCTTTTTTACAGCTCATTAGTCGTTCAGTTAATCAGTGGTAACACACAGAAGTTTTCCAGTGTGGATTGCCTGTGTGGTGTTATTGACTGTATACTGTGATGCATGTTTTCCCTCTTGGAAGCTGTTTTGTTACTATTCCAAGGAGTCACACACGCTGGTTTTTGGAACAAGTTACTCCTACACAGGATTGATTTTATGATGAAGGCCTGCTCTGTCTATTCCAAGGTTCTCTGAAGCTGGTACACTTTATGGCAGTGTGCTTGTGCTAAAGCTACTCTTCCTAGGACTCCAAAGCACTGACTAATTTGGTTGGTTGCCTACCCTTGTTACACTGCTCACTGTGTCACAGGCTCATGTTGCCACCACCCTGCATGTTACGGGGTAAGTCTAGACAGGGTTATAAATGATCAATATAGTAAGAGTGTGTTGATACTGAGCTTTGGGAGAACAGTACCACTGTTTATAGCACTGACTAAAAAAAAAAAAAAGTTTTATGTTGACACTCACACAACCTGTTTAGGCAGACTTATGCTTTAATCACTTATGAGTCAAGCTCACCAAGCACTCATATGTTTAGTTTCATACTTTAAAAATACGTTTGACATATCAACTATGTGGCTAGTCCTTGAGAACCAACAATAGGGGGAGTTAATACTATTCTAGCCTTCTTGACAATTGCAAATGCAGCCAAAGAAGTTCATTTTATGTGCAAAATAAATACTGCAAGGACCTTCTGTCTGTATTTTCTGACCCTTTTGATAGTAAATTTTCTTTGTGCCATTAATGATGATTAAACTGTAGAAAGCCTAAACATTTTCTGTAGTTCAAACAATTTCTAATATGAGCTCTACAATTGTTTTATAACTTAAAGCAAACCTTTATTAATTCAAATTGCATTATATTTTATTTATGAGGGTTTCACTGTGTGTACACAAATACGCAAACACTTTGCAATAATGCTATGCTGCATTTTGGTAATTTCAGTTATACACAGGTAGTGACTTTAGGTTGTGAAATTAGTGGCAGTATTGGATCTCCTTTCTTTTGAGGCTAATTGTTTTAATTCTTGTTTTCTTGAAATCAGAAGACTTGTCCACAAACACATCTGCCAGCCGTGTTGTAGTGAGTACTGCACAGAGGAGAATGGCTCCAGAGAAGTCTGAAATGGGATAGGAGAGGTTGCTAAATCATCAGCTGGGACTGGCCTTTATCAGTGGTGTCCTCAAATAATTGAAAAAATCACTTAATGTTATGTTAGCAGTTGTCTGACTTGTTGGACAGCCTTTTGCCTCCACAATTGCCGCCCTGTGTAGTGAACGCTATAGGTGTGGGGCTGGACAAGGTCTCCCACCTGCTGGAAATGCTACAGTGCTTAATGTGAGCTTCCCTTCTTGCCAGAAATGACCCAACTTCTGAGGATGTGTTGGATTTTTGGATGGTTTTTCTTGTACTACCATTTAGTATTTAGTATCTGATACTTTTCCTGCATGATTGATCAGGAAATCCTTTATATAGAGATTATGGTTTTAGGTTGAGCACATAAAATACTCTTTTTATTATTAAAATAAATCTAGTCGTCTTGACTAAACTTATGCTTGGGGTGCCAGTGCCCAGGCACTGGCAGGCATGCTCTGTGAGGACAGGCTGGGGCTCAGCTGGCTCTGACTGACCTCCTACTGCAGGGAATGGCTGAGCCCTGCAGCCACAGTGGGGGTATCTCAGGGGTAAAATACATTTAAGAAAGGCCAAAACACCCCACAGAGAGAGGAGGTGCAAACAGAAAGGAGCAAGAACCAGCCAGGGAACACCAAGTTCACAGGAGCAGATCTTCATGGCACCCATGAGGACCTGACACTGGGGCAGGTGGATAGTTTCTGACTGCTGAAGCAATTTATTTATTTATTTATTTTCCCTGAAGGATTACAACTTGGGAGAGAGCCCGTGTGCAAGCAGAAGTATGAGTCACTGTTATGGACTGGCCATAGCTGCCCCTGCCCTATGTTCCCTGTGCTGCACATGGTGGGAGGTGGAAGAGTCTGGAGCAAAGGAGAGAGGGAAGCAAGGGCATTGTTTTAACATTTATATCTGTTTCTCACTAGCTGAGTATTTTAATTGACAGTAAGTTACATTAATTTTCCTCAAGTTGAGTCTGTTTTGTCTGCAGTTGTAATTAAGCAACATCCCTGTCTTTATCATGGCCTGTAAGCTATTGCCCCCTGCCCTGGTGAGGAGGGGGAGTGAGTGAGTAGCTGAGTGGCAGTTTGGCCCCTAGGTTGTGGTGGCTTAACCTTGGCTCTCTCAGCTTGTGCATCTGTTGGGGTTGGAGACTGGGGAATAGGAGGTTCAGCGCTCTGGTTCCAACTTGTGCAGTTGTGTTAGCTTCTGTTTCTTGCACTCCTCCTCCGAAACAGCCCTTGGATAAATTCCGGAGGTGGGGATAACAGATACTGAAATAACTGACTCTGGCAAAGCAAGATGTACACTAATGGGGTGCCTCCATTAATGTTTGCATCAGCTAAAATCATTAGGTCATTCTTATCTTAACAAATGTTACAGTTCAGAAAATGTTTTGTCCTAAAGTTTTACTGTTTGTTGAACATTATATATATATATATAAGCTATAAGCAAATGCTCAAGAACATGTAAAACGCTCCTGTTGTAGCATGAAGTGCTTTTAATCTGGGTTTGAAGAGTTTATTTTACAAAGACCTGTAATTATCGATGATAGCATAACCGAACTATCCATTTGTAGTCTACTGGCAACTCTTCAGTAGATTTGTCAAACTTGCATTTAAATCCATCCCCTTTTTGTAGAATCACAGAATCATCAAGGCTGGAAGGGACCTCCAAAGGTCATCTAGTCCGACCTTCCCGCAGTCGCAGGGACACCCCCAACTAGACCAGGTTGCCCAGGGCCTCATCCAGCCTCACCTTGAATATCTCCAGGGAAGGGGCCTCAACCACCTCCCTGGGCAACCTGTTCCAGTGTTCCACCACCTTCATAGTAAAGAACTGGTTTCTAATATCCAATCTAAATCTGCTGTCCTCCAACTTAAATCCATTGCTCCTCATCTCCTATCACTGCAGGCCTTTGTAAACAGGCTCTCCCCAGCCTTCCTGGTGGCCCCCTTCAGGTACTGGAAGGCTGCAATTAGGTCTGCTCAGAGCCTCTTCTCCAGGCTGAACAACCCCAGCTCCCTCAGCCTGTCCTCTAGCAAAGGTGCTCCAGAGTGCACCAGATGCTAGGTGCATCTTGAGCCTAGCAATTGAAGTAAGGACTTGTCTTTTAATTAAAACTTCACTGTAAAAAGTTGCACTTGTGCAAAAATACTTGGTCAGAACATCATATAGCATATAACCATCTGCACATTAAAATACTAACTGAAAATAACACAAACTGGTACTGTAAGAAATCAAAGTTCTGATGTTAATATGTACAATCTTGACAGCAGATGTTTCTTCTTAATTTAATGCCTTGACTTTTTTTACTTTGCAGTATGATCCTGTGTAATGTGATAAAATGTCTACAAGTCAAATTGTGTGGTTTTGAGGACTTAGAAATTAGTGAGGTCTTAATTTTGTGCTATTTTTAATGCATTTTTTTGTTTATTCCATTCCCTATTTAGAATGTAAGCTTCAAAACTGTTAGGAATGTGGATCAAGTTGCTCCTAGTTTTCCTAGTATTTGTAATGATTTGTGTGTTAAAATTAAATATTAGTCAAATATGCTATGTGTTCAAAGAACCTGCTAGTTTGGGGAAATAATCAGTATACATAGCACCACCTGCAAAATATTTTCTTCCTAAAACACCTACATTCTCAAGCAGTGAAGCAGGAGGCTTTATATAGTGGTATTAATGTTGAGAAAGTATGATTGATGATGGTCTTGTCACTTGAAATTCATTTCAGGTGTTGTGTTCCCAGTGTTAAAGTAATTCACTGTAACATAAATGGATGGTTTTTATAATATGCACATACAAGGTTAGTAGGGTAATAACTTTGGCAGTACTTGGTAAAAACATGATTACAGTGACTTTGTCCTCTGAATCTCTCAGATCAAAGTTTGCTGTGAGTTTTGCAGAGAAGCAGCTGCTCTTCTTGCTAGTTGTAAGTGTTACGTTGTAAGGTCCTTGTCTAAGGTACAGGTCTACTGAATAAAATGATAATTTGAGTGGGTGAAGTGAAATCAAGGGAAGTGACTTTGAGGCAGGGAAACTCATTGGACTTTTCTTTGTAGGCCACCTTTTTGCTGTGGCCCCCTTAATTGTCCTATTTTTGGCTTTTTTTTTGTCCCCATTAATGTTTCTTTTTCTGAAATCCATCTGTTAGTGTTCTGCTTCCTCTACTAATTGAAGCAGGTATGTTTCTTCTAGAGATCACATAGATTTTTATGAAATAATCATAAATCATATTAGGAGGCTAAGTGAAATTTGACTGTATTCAGTATTTTTGTCTTCTTTCTCCTATCTGCTTCTTGCCTCTGCTATGAAGTACTTAAATTTGGAGCATAAACAATTGCTGTGGGCTCTGCATAGTCCTGTTTGGTTTGATTTACATGGAAATATTTCCATCTTCAAATCACCATAGTAAAACTAACAAAGCAAGACGTACAGGATTTGAAGCGTGTGGAAGGCTTGTGTAACTGTTGAGGTGTTCCCCAACCTTCAGAAAAGCTGTTGGAATAGAATGCATTAATAGGAAATCCGATTTTATTTTGATGTTGTGTGATAGATGCAGTAACCTGGAAATGCATTGCTTAATATAGTACTTGTTTAATGTTGTGAGACAGCAATTTATTATTGTGCTGGTAACAGTAGTTTGAGAATGAGGCACTATAGTTAGTAAGAAAGAAATTTAATGGTGTCTGGTAAGTAAGCAGTAGCCTATATTTTAGGATTACCCTGTGTTAAAAATTTGAGTTTACTCCTTGTTATTTTCTTACAGCTGCTGAGAAAAGTTGTTAAGCGATAGCTGTAGTAGTATCTGGCTGGAGCTGGTTTACACAAGACTTAATGACAGCTTATTTCCTCAACTGTGTTCTATCTTTCTTGGAGAAAACTAGTTATGTTTCTGGAAGTTAAGTGATAAGTGATCTGGCTGATGTTTACGGTGGATCACCAATGGAGCAGGACTTGGGTGACACAGGAAGTCATGCAAACTGCGGGTGAAGATGTACCTTGTGCATTTCTCAGCTGTTCAGTGTTTCACTGTGGAATGAGACTGATCTGTGTGTGTAATTGTTTCCTGGGGAAACTTGATTCATGTGTCTTAATAATGCCAGCTTCTGTGATAGAGGGCACTTGGGTTTCTCTCCTGTCTGTACATTAATAGAGGGCCATTATTGAGATACTAGTTTTATGTGTGGTTCAAACTCGGAAGTGATTGAAGAGACACCATTTACCTACTGCTGCCGTGTATGGTAAATCATAAACTTCCCTTGAAATGAATATATTGAATCTTGCCTATAACTTTGCAGGATTCTATAACAGAACATCAATCTTAGATGTGCTTTGTCTAAACCAATTATTTTAAGTGATGTAGTTGCTTTTAGAGCACAACAGTTATTTGCTGGGCTTAATAAATGGATTCTTAAATTTGTGGTTGTTGAAAAGCAACATTGCTGCACGTTTGAACAAACATGGTCAAATCCTGACAGTCAAGTTTTTATAGCATTTCTAACAAGCATGCCACTTTTGTCCTAACTTTCAAATTGTTTATGACTTTAAACTGTTTATTTATGCTAAATTTGCAGTACCTATAGAACATAAATAATACTCTTGTTCTTGCTTGCCTCTAATTGCTCTAGTTAACTCATTTCATCACTTCTGTTACACAAATTCAAATTTATTCTATTTGAAATCTCTGTGGAGTACGTGCCCTTGCCCAGTTCTTAAAATTGGACTTTTTCTTGCTCCAGCTCATCCTTTCTGCTAATCTCAAGCCCTGTGCATTGAAAGAAATGCAGAAAGAAAAGTCCCCATGTTTTCTCCCTCCCATTTCTTCATTACATTTCAGAGTGCCTGGCTTGCATTTGCTTTTCAAGGTGATTGTTTACTTGCTTTGCTCCATTGCTAAAAGCTGTTTTGGAAGTAGAGAGGAGAGGAATTTTTTGATATGCAACATAATCCTGAAAAAATTCTTTATGACAGAAGAATCGCAAATGGTGCAAGAGTAAATGCACCTCTGTTCACCATGGTGATTTTTTTTATTTCCATTGTCTGTAATGCTTGCTTCTCATGATCCTTGGTTAGACATTAAAACTTGGCTAGCATATCGTGCACTCTTGTAAACCTACTTTACAGGTATCGAAAGAGTTGCACCTTGTTTATAAGGAACTATTTTGTAGCATATAAAATATAAATACTTGTGGGAATTATGTCCACTCACAACAGCAATGAAATCAGTAGGTCTTGCAGCTGTTAGAGAGCAGTATGCACAGCAGCGGGTGTCAGATGAAGCATTCAAGAAAGAACTGGAGCGTAATGCAAGTTGAGACATAAATTAAACTGCAGTATCTTCAGTTATAATTACAGTTTAGATTAACAGCAAAAAAGGCTGTGACAAATGTGGAATTGAGAGGCTATGTTTTGAAATGTTTAATGCAGGTTTATGGAAACAGGCAATTTTCCACAGGTTCAATCATTAAAAATTGTGATGACTGCCTTTCCGATTACATGGTTTGTTTTGGTTTGTTGTTTTTTTTTTTTTTTTTCCCCCCTCTCTCAGTACATTGCTCTGTGAAATATGGAGGGTGGCTCCTGACTGAAGTTGTATCATACCCTAAGACTGTGAATGTCCATTGCGTATGTGATGTTAACGTGTTTTTGCCATTCCTACTAACAAGGAAGATCGGTTGACAATTGGGGAAGGACTAAATCTTAAATCCTTTTTTTCAGTCAAAAGGAAAAATGAGAAATGACTCCCAGTAGCACAGTCAGACGTGAAATAAATTTTACAACGGATCGTTGTATCAGATGACGCTTGGCTAATTAATGTATAGAATCTTTCCAGAGGCTGGAGTACTTCTTTAAGCAGCAAGTGTAAGAATAAAGTATGTTCAAGTCTTATCTCAGATATGCCTTTGCCAAGATGTATTTAAAAGAAATTCCACTCTAAGACTAATTTAAAATAACTACTAATTGTACTGATTACACAACTCAAGTGTTTTGAACTCTTTTAAGAAAAAATGTGGCAATACTCTTTTTGAACTTCCTGAATATTTATTTTTAAACTATTTTAAATACAGATGAAGTGAGTATTTTTAGAAATGCTAGTCACTGTTGCTGCAGCTGATTCCTGGGTGTTCTCATTATATGACTTTCCATTTTACTGCAATTTCCCAAAGGGAATTTCACTTCTTAATTTATTTTTTCTGTGGTTAATTGCTAGTCTGCATACTTACACTAGAGAGGAAGTGGATATTTTTTGTAGTTCTTGTAAATTAAGATCATTTGTTAAAATACTGTTTCATGGTAACAGGAAAGCAAGGTCTGTTTCAGGAGCAGTATATATGAGCAGAATTTTTACAATAAAAACATACCCCGACGTCTCACGGGCAGTCTGTAAGGCTGTCACTGAGATCACTGGAGTGCTGTCTGCCTGAAATATTAGAAACATGATTTAATTAGGCTGCAAATAGGTAGGATAGATAAATTTGGCTCTAGTAGTATTGGGCCTGCTGGAGTACCCTGCCTGGCCCACTCCCTTCCCAGCTGTGACTTTGTTTTGCAGCTCTGGCTTCTGAACAAGCAGATCCTTATTTGGATGGTTCATTTTCTCCAGGAGAACATCAGGTGCCTCTGTGTTGCCTGTGTGCTGCTGCCAGGGTTTTACTGGATTATTGCTTGCTTTCCTGCTAGTGACCAGCAACTTAGCTGCCTGAGAAGGGTCCTACTTTATCTTTAAAATCTATCGCTGCAGTCAAGATTATGCTTCTATATGGCATTCATAGTTGCTAGGCTTTTTATGTTTGTGATGTGTAGCTTAGTCTGTTTTTTAATCTGGTGTAGCAGATTAAACCTGCTGCATTCTAAGTTTGCCTCAGAGTGAAATACTATGTTTTGTCCATGATGTTATGACTATATAGGTTAATCTTTGAGTCATTAGACTTCATTCCATAAGGTTTAGCATCAACTAAACCAAGTATCTGACTGTAAATGAGCAATTATGTTTTTCTCTTAATTATTTCTGAGGCTGCTTAGTGTTGATTTTTTTTTTTATTTTTGTGTTTTTAATTTTTATGGGCAATTCCTGTTGTTCTCTCCTACAGTTTGCAACAGCCTTTCTCTACATAATAAAAACAATAAGAGAAGTAGTACTTTATCAGTAGTAGAGATGACTTACATAAGGTGTTAGTGATGCCTTAGTGATAAAAGTTCTTTCCTGTGTTTTTCAGTTACCTACTTGTATTCATAACCCATATTTGTGAAGTCCAAGTCAGAATAGCAGTGTGTTTTACATACTTGCTCCATTGAATTGAGAACATTGTTTCATCATGTTTTTTTGTTCTGTGCATACCTAAATGCTTAGAGCAAGGTAAATATAGTCTTCCGGGTGAGCTTATCACCATAAGAATTTTCTGTGCCTTTCTCATTCTCCCAGCATATACTAGAGTCTTCTAATGTGTTTCAAATGGACAAAAGTACTCAAAATCTTATTTTATGAGTGATACTTCCAAACAGGCTGGGGCAATACCCAGGTTGGTTTTTTTTTTTTTTTCATCTGCCATTTATTAAAGGCATTAGGTATGGAAAGTTTCAGCTTAGGGGGAGGGGGAATAGTGTTTCATTGCATGTGCCTTTGACTTACTGAGCTGACCATAAAGAGCAGAGATAATCTTTTACACAAATCATTTCCCGTTAATCCTTCCTTCATAAAACAATGTCATTTATGGGCTGTAGGGTGACTGTCATTGCTTTGGCATGTTATCAGAGCCATTTTCTCCTTATCTCTTCTATTGTCTCTTGCACATATCTGAAAACAAGTTTATTTTCCCAGCCCAAATAACCTTGTTGTCCTTGTCCCAGATAATTTTTCTCCTGCTTGAATATTCTGGACAGACTTAGTCCTGGTGAGATCCTAAGTTAGTGTGAAAAGAAGCTACATGTCTTATACATAGTGGAAGGTGGTGTTTCACATCATTTTTCAATAACCATTAGAGAAAAATGTAAAAAATAAAGTTTAAGAACTGTACAGATTCAGAATCTGAGGTTTTGTGGTCACAGGGATGATAGAATATGTTGCCTGCTGTAGGAGGTATGCTTAGTGGTACTTTTCATCATAGAGTTGTCTGGGTTGGAAGGGACCTTTCAGATCAAGTCCAACCATTGACCTAACAAAAAAGAACACTAAACTGTGTTTCGAAGCACTACGTCTACCCAACTTTTAAATACCTCCAGGGATGGTGAGTCAATTACTTCCTTGGGCAACCTGTTCCAATGTTTAATAACCCATTCAGTGTAAAAAAAATTTCATAATATCTAATCGAAACCTCTCCTGAGGTCATTTCCTCCTGTCCTATTGCCTGTTACTTGGGAGGAGAGACCAACCTCCACCCCTCTACAACATCCTTTCAGGTAGTTGTAGAGAGCGGTAAGATCTCCCCTCAGCCTACTTTTCTCTTGGCTGAACAATGCCAGCTCCTTCAGCTGCTCCTCATAAGACTTGTTCTCCAGACCCCTCGCTAGCTTTGTTGCCCATACCTCAATGGCGTTCTTGTAGTTAGGGGCCCAACACCCACCAGTGTGTTTCAGGAAATAAAGTATTTAATGGGAATCCAAAGAAAAAGATTATGCAACACATCTGTGAGATGTGTTAAGTGAGAAGATCACTGGAGCCTTTTTGTGTCCAAGTGTTAATGCCAAACCAATCTACCAAAGAATTCGTAAGTTGACTCTCGTTGACAAGTGATTATTTGTAATTATTTCCTAGAGGTGTGCTGGTAAACTTCCCAGAACAAGACTGATCCCTATTTGTGTCTAGTAGCTTTTAGTTCCTATATAGATTTTATTTTTTATACTATATTTAGCAATGGCTTTGCTAACTATGTAGAAAGTAGCTTTTTATGTACTTTGTTTAGTCTTTCTCTACACAGGTTATTTTCTGTCACAAGAGTGTGCCACAAGTAGTTCCGAGCAGCTTCGATCCTTTAGGGCTTTACAATTAGTCAGCTGCCATGGCGAAACAGATTCGATGCTAGCAGCAGGAGTTCCTTGGCTAATATAAATACTTGAACTAGTAATTACAGCCTCTGATCCTCTGCCAATAGTAATTACATCCTCACTCCCTCTGCCCCAGGGGAGGTGAACTGCTGTAATTCGGGAAGAACCAAACTTCTGCTGTCAGACACTTGGCTGACACCCATTGTATATTTTCATGACTCCCAATGGATCATAAGCTGTGGTTTGAAGAAAGCTAGAGTAACACAAAGAATACAAAGATATTTGCTCACAGGTTTTGCCTAACAGAATGTTGGTCTTGATTTAGAAAATGGATACTGAATCTGCTCAAAGACTAATGCTTGGGGAGTATGTTCTTCATAATTTTTAATTTTTTTTTCCCTCTTCAGTGCCCCTTTTATTTGAGGACATTACTGTAAAGCACTTCTCTCCTGAAATGCAGTGGTAATACCTGGTTTGGAACTTCTTTAGGTTGGCTATTCTTCTTTTGCTTATTCAGCTGGCTTCAAACCTGTACATTTTGGTAGCTGGACTATCTATAGTCTTTTTCAACTCTTGTGCTACAGTTGTGTGTATTTATTTGTTCAGTGTCTAATTATTTCATTGGTTATCTCATAGTAAGTTATATGCACAAATAGGAGCAGCTTTCAGACTTTCTTCCAGAAGACCACTAGTCAAAAAAAAAAAAATACAGGCTGGTGGGAGTCATGATCCTAATAGTACGCTCTGTTTTGCTAGTATCCTGTTCATGAAACCTGTTATTGAAAAGTAGTAGACGCACCTCAGTTGCTAGTAAACTGTTGTGTTATCTACTAATTTTTTCAATTACATCATTACCCTATTAGGGGTCTAGATTCCTGTGATTATTTTGTTATTTGCATACTTAAGAATTTAACAAACTGAAAACTCAGAAAATTCTCTTGTAATTGACATGTAACATGTTTTCCTTGTAGAATCTCTTCTGTTGTGTACAGTTTATGCCCTTTTTTTTTGTTGTTGTTGTGTTTTGCTTTCTGAGAGATAATTGTGTCTCACCTGTGAAACTTGTTAGGACTTAAGGAAAAGAGTCTGAAAGACACTATTAAATGTGGTGAGATGGGCTAAATGGTCTGAGATGGGGAAAAATTAAGTCTAACAGTTACAGATGAGTGTAGATAGCAGGATCACTCATCACTCTTTTTCTTC
>VZRU01011709.1:40535-90428 GCA_013398155.1 Pedionomus torquatus
CCCCCCCAGGAAAAACATACAGAATAGTTGTCACATTGTTTACTTTTTTATTAGCTGGTTCAATGTTGGTTAAAAATATGTCTTTGTCAGTAAAGCTGTATTAATTGTCCAGAGGGGACATGGAGATTGAAAGATACAGTGTCTTGATGACATTAAATGTAACGCTTTTCATGGTATTAATCTTTCGGAAAGGTTGAATTGTTCTTGTACTCTATAGTTAGGAATGGATTTGCTAACCTGCATAGAAGACTCTGTTAAAGGAGGTAATTCTGTATGCAGTTGCCCTTTTTCTTGAGGAGACATTGGTTTTCAGGTCCAGGGTGTTTTCTGTTAAATATATATTTATAAATATATATTTGAGTCTAGCAAGAGTCTTATGAAGAAGAGTATGTGTATGATGAGGGTATAACATAAAATAGTTGATGTTCATCTTTGTCCTTTACTAAAGCTCTGTCTAGACAAAATTTAGTATTAGCAATGTGTCCTGGTGGCAAGGAGTTCTAATGGGACTGCACTGGGAGGAGTGTTGCTGGTATGTCAAGGGAGACAGTCCTTCCTCTCTGTTTGGTACTGGCGAGGCTGTACCTGGAGTACCATGTCCAATTCTGGGCTCCCCAGTATGAGAGAGAGATGCTGCAGAAAGTCAGGCAAAGAGTCACTAAAACTTCTGAAGGGACTGGAGTGCCTCTCCCATGAGGAAAGACTGAGGGAGATGGGACTGTTGAGGCTGGAGATGGCATGGCTTAAAGGGATCTTATCAACTTGTAAATGGATACTTAAGGATGGCTAAGGACTAGCACAGATTGCCTGGACAGGTTGTAGAGTCTCTCACCTTGGAGATTTTTCAGGAGTCAGCTGGACACGGTCCTAGGCAACCAGCTCTGGGTGGCTCTGCTTGAGCAGGGGGATTGGACCATATGGCTTGTGGGGAAGGTTCCTTCCATCACTTCTGGATATGTCTTTTCCAACCTCAACAGTTCTATGATTCTGTGGCTAGATAGAAAAGTAGTAGAAAGGTGGCAGAGCTAGTTTGTTTGATTGAGGGACTAAATCTGCCATTACTGTTCTGGCTTTTAACTTAATGGTGATTTTTACTTTCTCAGCTTCTGTAACATGGCTGTAGTGATTCAGGCAATCTTAAGTAAATGTGTATGGAGTACAACATTTGTCACTTTACAGCATCCTTGTTTGTGTGCAGGTTTTCTGTATCAGATGTATTCAGGAAAGATGTCTCAGTGGGGTAGCTGTTTTTGGTTTGTTTTTTTTTTTTTTTTTCCTTGAGGGAAACAAGATGTATCATGGAAAAGAGCAGATTTATTATAGGATATTCAGTGGGGCTTGTTGGATTGTTTGAGTTACTATGGATCGTGTAATGGGAAAGCCAAGGGCAGGAAAAGGGAGCATAAGAAATCTGCTGATAATTAGGTTTGTGCCCAGTTCCTTATCACTGCAATAATAACTTAATAAGAAGATTTGGCTTATTAAACACTATTCCTAATTATTTTCCTGGTTAAAGCTTCTCTATGTTCTCTGTGTGAGCGGTGCTAGTAAACTTCAATCCTCAGTAGCTGGTGGTTACCTCCTGAGGTCTGAGAGCCAAAGCCTATAGGTCTGGAGGCAGAATATGGGACAGAGCAGATTTGGGAGGCAGGGGATGGTGTCCAAGCCAGCTTCTAGAGGGAGAGTCAGGGATTTGAGAGGCAGCCTCTGGGGAGACCACAGTTTATGGACAGCTATGAGAGGCTTGTGTGCATGACATCAGCCAACACTTATGAACAGATCAGATAATTTGTATAGGTTCTTTATGCATGTGCTATTTCTGTGTATGTGGTGCCTCTTCTTGTGTTTCTGGTGTTCTGGTGACCATCAGTGTCTGTACATTATGTGTATGTGTATGAAAGGTACATGGTCAGCCTTGCTCCTGGCTGGGGCTAGGGCCAGGAAGTGTGGCAGCAGCATGGTAGAGGTGGTGGGCTGGGAAGGAGAACATCTGAAGGCCTTGAAGCTTTGGCTTCACGTTAGTAGCTTGCTTTGTGTCCTTCTGCTTTTATTTAAAAGCACTAAGCCATAGGCCTTAATAGGAGGTCAAATAGAGGTCCCACAGTCATAGTTGAGTTCTAAGGCAACAATATTATGTTTTATTATTAAGTAGTTTTTTTGAAGACTTGATTTTCTGCTTCATAAACTTGAGTCTTAGGGGAAGTGCTCTTGTGTGGGAGTGTATTTTTATTCAGAAGTAAAATATTTGTCATAATTACAAACTTAAATAATCAACATTTTTAAGAAGGGAGTGAAAAATTGCATGTTGTTGAAGGTGCCAGTGGTTTTCTTTAATGCAAATGTCCTTTTCTGTTTGGAAAGAATATTTAAACATTAACTCTTACTCATACTTGGGAAACATCACTGCTATTGCTGGTAATTGAGAGTTGAGATTAAGTAAAATATTTGAAAATGTGGATAAGTAGGCTTAGATTAATGCTTTTAGCAGCACAAAACATGACTGCCTGTCACGTCTTTAGGTCTATTCACTAAAGATAAGTATGTAATCACTGGTACTTGAACATATGTGAAGCTGGGGTTTAAAACTCCTTCAAGGCTTGACAAGATTTGATTTTGCTTCTTAAAATAAAATAGCAATATTATATGCATAATGAACGAAAGTATTTCAAATACCTTTTTACTTTTAGAAAATGGGCAGTATCTAATTATTTCCAAGCAGTACCACATCTTGAAAGAATAAAACACTGAAGTTCAAATGCCATCACTTGCACTTTGAAGGTAAGAGGTTGGCATCACACAAACTGTTGTAATAAAACCTTTTATGTGTTTGCTGTTATTTGAGGTCAAGTATGGAATTTTTAAGGATTACTTAAATTTATTTGGAGTTGCATAATAACTTTCTGAAGGAAGAAAAGTCAGTACATGAGAATTTGGCAAGCTGATTAAACGGAAAAAAAAGCTTTGCAAGTGAATCCTTCTTCCTTAGAAGTGAATGTATTTACCCTACTATTTAAAGACTGAATAGGAACATAGCCTTAGACAGTATTGACTATGGTGAATAATGCTGGTCTCTAATGATAAGTGGTTTTAAGGTTTTTGTTAATTATTTTTTTCTGAAAGCAATCTAAGAGAAAATGATCTCATTTTTTAAAAATCACTTTTTTTTTTTGTTATAACTCCTGAAAAAGGATTGAAAAATCTTGTTAGAATTTGTCTAATTGCTAATCACTAGTAATTTTGAAAGTTTCACTATGTTACAGACAAAAACATGGACTTTTGAGGATGCTTAGAGAATGGAAGTTCTTGTATGGAAAACAGGAATGCTAGTAGTTTGGAAATACTTGGTACTGGAGATCTGAGATGTCCTGTGGGTGTCCCTCAGGGCTCAGTTTTGGGGCCAGTCTTGTTTAATATTTTTATCAATGATCTGGATGAGGGGATTGAGTGCGCCCTGAGTAAGTTTGCAGATAACGCCAAACTAGGTGGGAGTGTTGATCTGCTTGAGGGTAGGAAGGCTCTACAGTGGGGCTTGGACAGGTTGGATTGATGGGCCAAGGGCANTCTTGTTTAATATTTTTATCAATGATCTGGATGAGGGGATTGAGTGCGCCCTGAGTAAGTTTGCAGATAACGCCAAACTAGGTGGGAGTGTTGATCTGCTTGAGGGTAGGAAGGCTCTACAGTGGGGCTTGGACAGGTTGGATTGATGGGCCAAGGGCAATTGTATGAGGTTCAGTAAGGACAAGTGACCGGTCCTGCATTTTGGTCACAACAACCCTATTCAATGCTGTAGGCTTGGGGAAGAGTGGCTGGAGAGATGCCCAGCCAAAAAGGACCTGGGAGTGCTGGTGGACAGCCAGCCTGCCTAACATGAGCCAGCAGTGTGCCCAGGTAGCCAAGAGTGCCAACAGCATCCTTGCTTATATCAGGAATAGCATGGCCAGTAGGAGTAGGGAAGTGATGGTGCCTCTACTCAGCACTGGTGAGGCCTCACCTCAAGTACTGTGTTCAGTTCTGGGCCCCTTGCTACAAGAAGGACATTGAGGTGCTAGAGTGTGTCCAGAGGAGAGCCGTCAAGCTGAGAGGCTGAGGCAACCTTTAGTTTGGCTGACCTTTAGTTTAGGCTGAGGGGAGACCTCATTGACCTCTACAGCTACCTGAAAGGAGGTTGTAGAGAGGTGGGTGTTGACCTCTTCTTCCAAAACAATAACAGGACCAGAGGAAATGGTCTGAAGTTGTGGCAGGGGAGGTTCAGAGTAGATATTAGGAAAAAATACTCTACTGGGAGAGTGGTCAGGCACTGGAATTGCCTGCCCAGGGAGGTGGGGAGTCACCATCCCTGGAGGTATTTAAGAAACATGCAGATGCGGCACTTCAGGGCATGCTTTAGTGGCTGAGAATGTAGAGTATGGTTTTTATTTTTGTGTATGGCGGTCATCTCAGAGGTCCTTTCCAACCATGACAATTCTGTGAACGCCTCTGAATCTGTTACGTGTTGTGTATTTGATTTTAAACAATTGTGATTCTTTTTGGCCTCTTTAATGCTTGAACTGTTGAGATTAGGTTGATAAAATTTGTCTGATCTCCTGTGTTTTTTCACAGAATTGTAGAATGGTTGAGGTTGGAAGGGACCTCCAGAGGTCATCTGGTCCAGATCAAGCAGGGTCATCTAGAGCTGGTTTCCTAGGACCTTCCAGACAGGTTTTGAGTATCTCCAAGGATGGGGACTCTGCAGCCTCTCTGGGCAACCTGTGCCGGTGCTCAGTCACCCTCAAAAAGGAAAAGTCATGGAAATGTTTCAGTTTGTGCCTATTTCCTTTGGTCCCGTCACTGAGCACCTCTGAAAAGAGCTTGGCTCTGTCCTGTTTGCACCCTTCCTTCAGGTATTATATGCATTGGGAAGATCCTCCCTGAGCCATCTCTTTTCCAGGCTGAACAGTCCTAGCTGCTTCAGCCTTTCCTCATAAGAAGATGCTCCAGTCCCTTCATCATCTTTGTGGCCCTTTGCTGGTCTCTCTCCAGTGCGTCCATCTCAGATCGCTCTTGTACTGGGGGGTGCACAACTAGACCAATTGATTCCCAGTAGTAAAATCCTGTTAAGAAAATGGAATCTGTCCTCTGAAGTTTTGTAGTAAAACTGATTTTATAACAACTTACTGTTATACAGTGGCAGATGTATATCTTTCCTGCAGTGTGTTCTGAATGGCATAGGGCTTTAGGAATAAGGTTTGTCAAGATTAATAGCTACATAACAGCTTTTTAACTCAGTATTTTTATGATGGTCTACGTTGTAGAACAATAGATGAAGCTCTGTAGTGATAATGATGACTATGGAAAATGAGATTTTAATTGAGTGGATTGGACGGGTATATAGATGCTTGTTTCTTCACTTTGTGACTGTGCATTGTCTTCAGCATTGGAGAAATTTTGTTAACGTAGTTATGGCTGTTTTTAAAGCAGTTTTGGGAGCATGTCAGTAGTGACAGACTGAAGTTTGTGACGGGGGGGAAAAAACCTACTGTGGTTTCTGTCAGTGACTGAGTGCTTAATGAAGCAATAATAAATCTTGCATGCTTTCTAGCTCATTGCTTCTTGTGTGGTATTGGCTAGTAATGTCTATCAAATTATGCAGAGATGTTGTTTTTCTTCATTTCCTTCTCATGAATGAAGGGAAGGGGAGAAAAACTTCAAAATCATAATATTAAAACCTTGGAGAAATCACTGATGTCTGAGTGACCTTCTCCACCTCCAATAATGCTCTGCTGATGCAAGTTAATTAAAGCAGTAATGTAGAGTTGAACTGAAGAGCAGGTTCCAGGTTGTCTTTGCAGTACTGGAATCAATATTTTTTTTNCTCAGGGCTCAGTTTTGGGGCCAGTCTTGTTTAATATTTTTATCAATGATCTGGATGAGGGGATTGAGTGCGCCCTGAGTAAGTTTGCAGATAACGCCAAACTAGGTGGGAGTGTTGATCTGCTTGAGGGTAGGAAGGCTCTACAGTGGGGCTTGGACAGGTTGGATTGATGGGCCAAGGGCAATTGTATGAGGTTCAGTAAGGACAAGTGACCGGTCCTGCATTTTGGTCACAACAACCCTATTCAATGCTGTAGGCTTGGGGAAGAGTGGCTGGAGAGATGCCCAGCCAAAAAGGACCTGGGAGTGCTGGTGGACAGCCAGCCTGCCTAACATGAGCCAGCAGTGTGCCCAGGTAGCCAAGAGTGCCAACAGCATCCTTGCTTATATCAGGAATAGCATGGCCAGTAGGAGTAGGGAAGTGATGGTGCCTCTACTCAGCACTGGTGAGGCCTCACCTCAAGTACTGTGTTCAGTTCTGGGCCCCTTGCTACAAGAAGGACATTGAGGTGCTAGAGTGTGTCCAGAGGAGAGCCGTCAAGCTGAGAGGCTGAGGCACCCTAGAGTGTGTCCAGAGGAGAGCCGTCAAGCTGAGAGGCTGAGGCAACCTTTAGTTTGGCTGACCTTTAGTTTAGGCTGAGGGGAGACCTCATTGACCTCTACAGCTACCTGAAAGGAGGTTGTAGAGAGGTGGGTGTTGACCTCTTCTTCCAAAACAATAACAGGACCAGAGGAAATGGTCTGAAGTTGTGGCAGGGGAGGTTCAGAGTAGATATTAGGAAAAAATACTCTACTGGGAGAGTGGTCAGGCACTGGAATTGCCTGCCCAGGGAGGTGGGGAGTCACCATCCCTGGAGGTATTTAAGAAACATGCAGATGCGGCACTTCAGGGCATGCTTTAGTGGCTGAGAATGTAGAGTATGGTTTTTATTTTTGTGTATGGCGGTCATCTCAGAGGTCCTTTCCAACCATGACAATTCTGTGAACGCCTCTGAATCTGTTACGTGTTGTGTATTTGATTTTAAACAATTGTGATTCTTTTTGGCCTCTTTAATGCTTGAACTGTTGAGATTAGGTTGATAAAATTTGTCTGATCTCCTGTGTTTTTTCACAGAATTGTAGAATGGTTGAGGTTGGAAGGGACCTCCAGAGGTCATCTGGTCCAGATCAAGCAGGGTCATCTAGAGCTGGTTTCCTAGGACCTTCCAGACAGGTTTTGAGTATCTCCAAGGATGGGGACTCTGCAGCCTCTCTGGGCAACCTGTGCCGGTGCTCAGTCACCCTCAAAAAGGAAAAGTCATGGAAATGTTTCAGTTTGTGCCTATTTCCTTTGGTCCCGTCACTGAGCACCTCTGAAAAGAGCTTGGCTCTGTCCTGTTTGCACCCTTCCTTCAGGTATTATATGCATTGGGAAGATCCTCCCTGAGCCATCTCTTTTCCAGGCTGAACAGTCCTAGCTGCTTCAGCCTTTCCTCATAAGAAGATGCTCCAGTCCCTTCATCATCTTTGTGGCCCTTTGCTGGTCTCTCTCCAGTGCGTCCATCTCAGATCGCTCTTGTACTGGGGGGTGCACAACTAGACCAATTGATTCCCAGTAGTAAAATCCTGTTAAGAAAATGGAATCTGTCCTCTGAAGTTTTGTAGTAAAACTGATTTTATAACAACTTACTGTTATACAGTGGCAGATGTATATCTTTCCTGCAGTGTGTTCTGAATGGCATAGGGCTTTAGGAATAAGGTTTGTCAAGATTAATAGCTACATAACAGCTTTTTAACTCAGTATTTTTATGATGGTCTACGTTGTAGAACAATAGATGAAGCTCTGTAGTGATAATGATGACTATGGAAAATGAGATTTTAATTGAGTGGATTGGACGGGTATATAGATGCTTGTTTCTTCACTTTGTGACTGTGCATTGTCTTCAGCATTGGAGAAATTTTGTTAACGTAGTTATGGCTGTTTTTAAAGCAGTTTTGGGAGCATGTCAGTAGTGACAGACTGAAGTTTGTGACGGGGGGGAAAAAACCTACTGTGGTTTCTGTCAGTGACTGAGTGCTTAATGAAGCAATAATAAATCTTGCATGCTTTCTAGCTCATTGCTTCTTGTGTGGTATTGGCTAGTAATGTCTATCAAATTATGCAGAGATGTTGTTTTTCTTCATTTCCTTCTCATGAATGAAGGGAAGGGGAGAAAAACTTCAAAATCATAATATTAAAACCTTGGAGAAATCACTGATGTCTGAGTGACCTTCTCCACCTCCAATAATGCTCTGCTGATGCAAGTTAATTAAAGCAGTAATGTAGAGTTGAACTGAAGAGCAGGTTCCAGGTTGTCTTTGCAGTACTGGAATCAATATTTTTTTTTCCTGTGAATATGGAAGACAGCAAACTGAAGAAACTTCTGATAATAAATACTGGCAGAAAAAGAAGCAGATCTGCATGCAACCAAAGAACAGTAAGCAGTATTGAAGACATTAAGAAATATTTGTATTTATCAGAAGTTGGTAGTGGAATAAACTACAGTATTTCATTTTTCAGGGTTGCTGTTGATGACAAGTGTTCCAGTACACTACTACTTCGTTTTAAAATTACTAGCTATCTGGAACTAGATAGAAAAAAGGACTAAATTAAGTAGTTGAGAAATCTTATCAGTGGAGACTGAGTCAGTGGTAAACCAGTTGATAAAATCACTGAGGAACCTTCAAAATTACTGAAAGCAGTGTTATTTAACAAGAGATTTGGATTTTACTGACAAGGTAGCTTTCTAAGTGGCTACTTCAATATATAATTAAAGCCTGAAAGACACTATATGCTATTATAAGAAAGGTGGAATTAATAATCTGTTTTTGGGGAAAATCTATCTAATGAGCATCTTGGTAACTGTCAACTTTAGCTTTATGTTAGAATGCAAAAAAAGTGCTAGAGATGAGTTCATTTACATATTTTCACTCTAACATGCAAGTGAAATGAGTATATGCACAAATAATAATGATGGAAAAACCATCAACAGTTCACTTACCAATTAAACAAGGTTTAATTAATGAAAAAAATTTCTTTAAAGACTAAATATTAATCTTCAACCCAGATGTTACTTATACCTTGGTGTGAATATGAAAGTGAGGCATTTCCAAATGGAAAAAAGAAATCAATTACTTTCAGAAGCAAATGCCTCAGGAAAACATTAATTATTATTCTGAATGCATTTGACAATGCTGAGCTGAAATTAGTGGAGTATGGTTTCTTCAAAGTTCTTAAAGTATTAAGTATCTAGGACACACTAGCAGGAAAGTTCTCCACAACTGTTAATTTGTTTCTTCTGCTGTACAAGATTTGTCCTTTGGCAGTTTGAATTAACTGCCGAAGTGTAAAAGTCATTTTACATATATATAGAAAATATTTATAATTTGAATATGAGTTTTATTATACGATTTATATTTATGTGTAGCTTTTAAATTGCTAGATATAGCATTTAAGCATCATTGATAATTACTATAGTGCCTTTCCCTGTTCTAGAGTCTAATGAAGGAAAAAAAAAGTGCTACTTGAATTCCTTTTTTTTTTTTTAATAAATTAGCTGTTGCCTTTTATTTGCTTTCTTTAAAGCATTCTTAAAACTTTTAATTCTCTGTGATTTTTCTTTGGGCTGGTTTGTTTTACTGTGAAGGGGATATATGAGAAAGAGAGAAGAAAGTGGTGAGGAGTTTTATTTAATTAAAAAACAAAACAAACCCAAAAAACTTTAGCCTTATATTGATGCCTACGTCAACCCCTAGAGATTCATGAATAAATTTTTTTCTTGTCCTTCGAAAATGTCAGAGTTTTTACATTTATAGTAGTAGGAGCCCATAATGCCAGTCTGTATTATTTATTTTTTCTTCTGCACATTTGGTGTTGCTATATGAAAATACTCTAAATGCTTTAGGTTTTAAATTATATTGGCTTATTAAAAAACAAACAAACAAAACCAGCAACAACAGCAACAAAAAAAACCAACCAAAAAGCCTCCCCAAACACTAATGTCAAAAACATTTTTGCTTAAATAGTTTTGTTAATTTTGAAAAATGTTCTCTCCTATCATACAGATTGTGTGCGAACAATTCATGTGGAGTGAACATAATACTAATTGTTTGCTTTACTTTTATTGAGTGTATTTCAGTCTAAGTGCTGTTGCAATAACTTTTGATGGCTGAAAAAGCCATGGCAAAAATTACTTATTAATTTTGTACAACACTTGAGATTTGCAACATGTCGTGAAAGGTTAAATCCCAACTTTTTTCAGAAGAAAATTGATCAGCACTAAAATGTCAGATGTCTAGGTAGAGCAGCATACCGGCATGCAAACACTCTTTTCTTATTTCAGGTTCCCCAGCTGCATAGCATTTGCATTGTGACATTTTGTTACAACATTAGCAAGATAGCTTATGTTTCAAAATCAATCAGTTTTTGTTGGAGTGAGGCACCTTCCAATTTAGTTGCATGTTAGAGGAGTTTTTCTGAAATGCAATTAAATTGACTTAGTGGGTTCTGGCAATATCTGCATCTCATGGCTTCCTTGTGGTGGGTGGAAAATTGTACAGTTTTGAGGATGATATAAGGTTATAATTCCAAAATATCTTAAAAAATAATAATAACAAAGAAGGCAAAAGAAAGCAATATTAAGATCTTTTCAAGAGTATGAAACTTCTCTAGACTGTATATTTTAAAGTACTTTGGTGCCTGGTGAATTAAAATGCAAGACAGAAAAGTAAGCTGCCTTACTGGAGAATTCATATCCTTCAAAATGACTTCTTTAGGGAACTGCTAGCTAAAATTCAGGTTTTGTTGAAAATGAATTATTTTTTTATTTTTTTATTTTATTGAAGTCTCAGAATTTCTATTCATCAACAGTGTTTCTAATGAGAGAGAAATGTAATAAACCTTTTGTGACTAATACTTCCCCCACTGAGGCTATGTTCTGGAATAGAAGGTACATCTCTCCCACTACAATCTGGTTGTCTTCAAAAAGATTTTTATCTAAGTGATCTATGTTTGAAATAACATGTTGTTGTATAGTAGAGTCTCCCTTTTTAAATAAAAGCATAGTCTTGATTATATACATTGAGAAACACTTATTGATAGACTCACTGTAAGGGGCATTGAGGCTTAAAAGTCTGTGATTTACTGTAATCCTGCTGGGTGTGTGCACGGTTCATGTTGATCCTAAGTACTGTCAATATGCAAAGAGCACTTTCATGTATATAGTGTATCTGTGATAACACAGTGACTATTATGACACAGTCCTTACGTATAGCTAAGATGTTTCTATAGCATTATTTGTGACCTGTTCTGTATCTTAAAATGGGGGTAAGGGGAGGAAAGACCCCCCAAATGCTTTTGTAGCAATTTCTGGAGTTTATTTTTTCTGTTGATCATGCAGAGATTCCAGAAGGAAGAGTAAATCTAGATAGACTTTTCTTTTATGTTTTTGTTTTTTTTGGGGAGTATTAAAAATGTGCTCTAAACTAATATAATTTGTTCGTATAATTTCAAATTGATATGTTCACTATATTTGTGACTTTTGGAGGTGACTTTTTCAGGTCAGGTCTCTAGATCTAGATATTACTGGGGAAATAGTTAGGAGTAGGGGTTGAAGTTCAGGTTTTGTTTTGTTTTTTCCGTCTTGAGGGGATCAACTTTCTGTTTTTTAAATGGACGTTTTAAAAATCTTATTTATAGCATATTTTGACGCTTTGTATCTTAGTTTCCAGTTACATGTGTAGTCGCTATTTTTTTTCCACCCTAAGTTTGGAATATAAATTTTCTTCTATTGGTGGGGAAGGTTTGCTGTTGAGTGTAAAAGGAGGTGATACAGAACTACCTTCAGGAGCTTTTGTATAAGCCAGTAGCAGCTCTTTTTTGATTTCTGTAAGATAGACAACTAAGCTTTCAAAATACTGTGAAATGTATGGTTAAGATGAAATTTATCAGCTTCTTATTGGTGTGAAATGAGAATATATGTGTACATGGTAGATTGACCAAGGCCGTCAGGAAAGCTTTCGCCTGAATCCTCAACCTTCCCCAAGGGATTAGAAGGAGATTCAGGAAGGGCAAAAATAAGAAAAGTCATGGATTGAGATAAAGACAGTTTATTCGACAAGAGAGGGAGGGAAAAGGAAAAAACAGCAAGTGATGCTCACTACCACCAGACTGATGCCCAGCCAGATCCTGAGCAATGCTACTGGAAAATGGAAAAACTGCCCTACAGTGTTATTGCTGAGCAGAATGTTATATGGTCACAGGTGGTGGGATATTTTTGCAGAAGGCAAAGGTAACTGGCTTTTTCCTGTTTGGTGGCTTTGGGTTTTTTTGTTAAAGCCTTTTATTTAGTTGTCATGGCTGCCTTGATCAATCCCTACTTTAACTTTATTTCATCTTTGGGTTAGAGCTGTTCCTTCACAGCCTTTATTAGTGGCATAACAAACATAGCAGAAATAAAAAGAGAATACCGTTCTGGGAAAATATTTTCATCTGTGCTGCAGAAGGCTCCCAAAGCTATGTCTAGTCTTAATCCAGACTTTGTTTCACTGAGTAGTGGAGTGTGTATGGGGGTGATGCTTGTTCTGAACCTGCCAGGGGAGATAGAGGTTAAATAATCTAGGTAGCTGTTGCAGAAAAGTACCTGTATTTCCAAGAACTGCAGAGTTCTTGGGAACCATGGACTCACTTATAAAAGTGCTATTTTGGAGGTGTGATTAGCACTTGATAGAGCAGTCCTCCATTCATATTCTCTGCAAGCATTTTTCAAGTAAATTTTGCTGTAAAGCTTGGAGTTTCAAATGAAGAATTTACTGGGGGTAAAAGCAACTGAACTTTGCAGAGACGGAGTGTTCTTTCAAGATACCTTGTCTCTGGACATGCTCACAGTGCAGTCACCTTCCCTTTTAAATATGAGTCCCCATATGATGTAATTCTGCCTGCCTGGGTGTTAAAAGAACTGAGAATGCAAAAGCATGCATAGCCTGCTTGTGCAGTGTTCACTGAAATAAGAAAGAAATAGCATGAATGGCAGCACAGATAGTTCTAGGATATTTTTCTGCTTTAAATAATTGGCCTTAAATTGTGTAGAGGCAAATTGTAGGCTGTGGACAGCATGCCTTCAGATGCTTCTTGGTGTCCAAGGAGTACTTAGCATTTGATAAGGAAATGCTCTTAATAATAATTCACATTGTAAGTTTTCTAATACACCCTCCTACAGCAAGGATTTGGTATTTTTTTTATCCTTGTAAATTGTAGAAAGAGCCTGGAGTAATTCAATAACCTGTCTCAGCTAAAAGCAATGTTGCCACAACCCCTTTATTTCTATGCTTTTTTCTAATGATATCCAACTTAATGTGACTAAAAAAAAAGTATTTATCAAAAGGTCTGACGGCGTATTAAAATTTTCTTGTGCAATACAGCTAATTAGAATATCTCATTTAGAAAGTAAACTGTGAAACAAAATTCTCTTATCTTTTTTTTTGTGCACAAAAACACTTAGAGAGCAAATAGCTTTTACATGATAACACCAAAATGAAGGAATTCATGCACTCCTAAAAAATTGAGACAAGTTAATTGAGCCATGATAATGTTGTTCTTAATTGCCATGTATAAAAATGTCGTTGGCTGCCTGATAGCATGTGGAGCTGCTACTTCAGGCTTTAACTTTCCGTGAAGTTAACTTCTTTTTTGAAGGTTCACAGTAAGTCTTTAGTATCTTGCAATTTCACATGCTGGTCTCATGTTTGAGTAGGGCGGGAAGGAAAGCAGCCCAATTCTTAGACATCAATCTACAAGTTGTCATCTTTTGACCTTCGTTATTACTTGAAGAACCACCGCCAAATCTTGAATAGTTCTAATGTTCGTGTAGTTTTCCAATCATTGTATGCTTTCTGCATTCTGAAACTGTTAACTTCTTCATGCCATACGAAAATGTCCTTTTTATTTGTGCTGTGCTTGCAGGAATTTGTCTAAATTACGTTTCAGAGTGATTGGAATAGAATTGCAGAATTCTGGTTTGGCTTCTGTAATTGGGATTGTCTTTTTCTTTTAGGAAAAAGGACACAAAATTCTTAGCTGTTTGAAAATGCTAGCGTTAATTTACCATCACCTTTGTAAAAGCTAACTTTATTTGAAGTGTGGATCACTAAGTGTGGCTTTTTCTGGGGTACATTTATTTATGGGATATAAATAGAAGCTGTTGCCTTAGTCCTTCTGTGCTTGCCTTCACTTGTGTGTTGGACCAGCAAGGTGAAGCTACACTGTCAATGCTAAAAGTTAGTTTAAGCTTTCATTTTCTTTAAGATTTTTTTTTTAAGAGTATGTATAACTGTATACGTGCTATTTTAATTAACCATATAATAATTAAGAAATCTATGATTTATACAGTGTGAAATATGTTGGCATTTTAAACTTGTACATAGGAATTCTGAAAATACAGCCTAGCTTGGCAGCAACAGAATAATGAAATCCATGTTATATTAAATATTTTGTATTAGATTTGTCAACAGTATCAAGACTGCTATGCTTCTAACTTTTATGGGTGTATGAGTATTAAGCAAATTTAACACATTTTCCCAATTATTTTAGTTAATACACCAATTAACTAGTATTCTGCAATAGTGTGATGTGTACTTGTTGATTTATAGACTATCAGGTTTATTTTTTCCGAAAATGAATCATATGAAACAGTTACAAGAAAAACATATATTTGGTTTAGAACAGTCAAGTTACAAAATACAAGTTCTGCCGACTTTTAAAAATACCTGTTTACACAGAGGCACTATGTAAAGTCATATAGTGATAAATATTAAAGTTTTTCCATACAAATGTAAATTGTACATAATATGGCTTAATGGAGTATGTTTACATTATGTGGCTGCCAGAAGGTTGTCTAGGTAGAATATGACTTCTGGTTCAAATATGTTTGAAAAAAATGTGTACTACTTTCAAGTGATGTCTTGCTATTCAATTCAAATAATACTAATTTAAAAAAAAAAATCACTGTTTGACTTTGCTAACTTGTAAATATTTCTGCTTACTTCTGATCCTGAAAGGTTGTGCTTAGTTATTTTTAATAGGGGAAACTGTCTTATCCAATGTTATATGAGGTTGTAGCAACACAGGGTGATTTGTTACATCATTCCTGCCTTATGCTATCAATTGTTTGGTTGGAAGCTAATATTTTATTAATTGAACTTCTCTTTTCTTCTAGCTGACAGCACGATCACTGCCTTCTGTGCAGTCTGACGAGAGACTACAACCTCTGCTTAATCATCTCAGGTAGCATAAACTGAAAGCCAGAGTGTATTCTTTTCTACAGATTAAAAGAATGTTTCAGCTACAGGGTTTTGGTTTTTTTTTTCAGGCATCTCATCTGTGCAATTGGCTTTGACTGGAAACTATCTTTTCAACTTAAGAAAAGCTTTTTAAATAACATTGAACATAATTTACAGAACTGGTGTTAATTCTAAGTAACAAGAAAATATTTGTAGTTTTTATAAAAACTTTTTTATAGTAAGCACAAACTTTTTAGGCTTCTTCATGATCAAAACAAATTCCAAATTACACTGCTCAAGCCCACAGTACATGCTTTCTTTGTTGCAAATATTTTATGGTCTATGATATTTCTGAAAGATTTCTCCATCACTGTCATTGATGAATGGAGTCCTATTCTTTTAATGGACCTAAGGAGAAAGCTGAAAATATGAACCATTAACAGTACTCTACAACATAGCTGAAATAATCTGCCTCTATTTTACTAGTATGCGGTATATAAAAGCTTTCTGCTTTCTTTGAATGCATTTGGAGACGAAAAGTAAGAAAAAATACTTTTCTGGACTTCTTCAGGTTAAGCAAAGACTTGCTCTCTTATATACATAATTGCATTTTGCCACTTAGAGTGTTTGGGAGAGTTTTCTTACTATGATATTATGCAGGAGGACAAAGACCATACAAATAGAAGGACATGCAGTGGTTTAGAACTATTGAATAGCTTGGAGTGAACGTCTGGAGATTATTTAATCTAGCCCCTACTCAATGCAGATCCAGTTAGATTGGGTTGCTCATATATTTATTCAGTTGAATTTGTAATATCTCTAAGGGTAGAAATTTACTTAAATATTGAGCTTTAGTAATGAAAGCTCTGTTTTTGAGCACATTCAGCTTTGCATGAAGATCACTGAAATGATGTTGCATGAATTAGAAATGGAAGTGGTGAGGCTCCATCGTGAAAGCACTGCACCAGAATCAGGATGCAGATCTAGTTAACATGCTCTTTATTTTCTGTGGTGCTCTACTGCTTGAGGTATCTGTACCCAAGATCTGTCATTTCATTTGGATTTAAAAACTTTCTTGTAACTTTTATTACATAGGAGCAGTTTCATGTGTTACAGCTTTTAATGTGAATCTGAGTAGGAAAAATAGCTTTCATTGTATCTCTGCTTATTTACATATGATTGAACTTTACTCAAGAGCAATGAATGAAATATGTAATGGTTACACTATAATATCTATTTGGCTAGGAGTTACTAGCATTCAGAAGTAACCTTCCACGTTTTTATTACTATACATCTTACTGGGATTTTAGAAAGTATGCCTCAGTAGCATACCTTTCTCTGTTTGAAGCCAAAGAGCAATTAGGTTAGACTTCTATAAATTGTGCTCTCTAGGAATAATTACTGAGAAATTTGAAATTTCTTTTGATGTATGCTATGCATTTGTGTAAGTGGAGCAGCCTTCAGTATCACAGCAATCATAATCTTCTCTGTGCTTTATTTTCAAGTATGGAAAAAGGAAAAGGATGCAAATAAAGCTAGTTTAACGTCAGCTACTTTAGCAAGGATACTGTATCATACATTTATGCAATAAAGTATTGTTTGCACATTCTTGTTAACTTCAGCATGAATGTTTAATGACTGGTAAGTTCCATTTTCCTTTTGTGAAAATGGGGGCGCTGTTCCTCCACGTTTTGTCACCATTTGAAAAAAACCTAGAAAAGTCCTTCTGAGTTGCCTTTTTGGAAGTTCCTTTAAAATAAACAAAATACTTCAGACCTTATGCCTTGAACAACAAGCTTTGGTAGTCAGTAGGCAGATGATGAGATAGGTCTTCTGTTATTTATTTCTGTGAATCTGTGTTTTTGCTTCATCTTGCTAATAAGAAAAGTGAATATTAGTTGTAGGCTTTCCTCTACCTTCATTGTGTGAATTCTTACAGCAGTATTTTATTTTTCGCATACGTCAATAGAGCTTCATCAGGGGAACAAAAGCTTAGATAGAAATGTGTGAAAAGAGCATCCAATTGAAGGTTACAGGGCATTGTTTGGTTATTCATGTCCCACACGTTTTTCTGGCAGCTATTCATATCTGCTTGTGACTTTTAAATTAGTCCTCAGAAAAGGTTATTTTACTGTGTATTATGTCTGCATAGATATTTTAATCCATGCCCATTTCTTAAAATGGACATAACATGTATTTTCTAATTGGCTGTTCTGAACTAAATATTTCATCTGCAACTTCAGTCCTCTTTTTGTCCTGTACTACTTCATTGGTGCTTTCTAATATTAATTGTACTAGACAAAAAAAATCCCAAAAGAACATTTTTAGTTACACTGTTAATATATTTGATGCAGAATTGTGCTTAGGGATTTCACGTGTTCACAGCAGGCTACAAGATGATTTAAATTCCTAAAGCTTTAGCAATTTAATAGAAATGGAAACATATTTGCAGTAGTAATAGACATATACGGCTCAAATCCTTTTTGTATTGTTTATCCATTGTTGTGTAATGAAAAAAAAAATTCTATTAAGTACAGTAAACTTGTCTAGTGTTCCAAGGTGTGCCAGAAATACGACTAAAGAACAAATGAATGCATATATAATTAAACAAATAATATGTCCTATAGTAAAAACTATTAGGTATAATAGCAAAAGTGGACTCTGCCTTCAGAAAGGGTAAGGATCCATGAAACTCTAGACTGGTCAGCCTCATCTCAGTTCCAGACGTATGAAAGACAAGGAGATAAGTGGTCAGCATTTTGTGAATGGGAGATTATGCTTGACCAATCTCACAGCTGGTCATTTTATCATAGAAGGCTTAACGGAGGACTAGGGAAAGCAGTGGATCTTGACTTTAGCAAGGTTTTTGACGCTCTTGTAACATCCTGATTGACAGCTGATTAACTATGGGCTAGGTAGATGGACAGTGAGGTTAACTGAGAACTGCCTGAAGTGCTGTGCTCAAAGGTTTTTGATCAGAGGCATTAAGACCAACTGGAGGCCAGTCACAAGTGTAGTACCTCAGGGATTGATAATGACTCTTGTATTATTTATCTGCTTCTTTAATGTCTTAGGTGATGGAACAGTGTGTGTGCTCGGCAAGTCTCAAAGCATAGAAAACTGGGAGGAAAGGTTTATAGCAGATGGGTGAGCTGCCTTTCAGATTAATTTGGACAGGCTGTGTAAACAGGCCAACAGGAACCCTGTGAAGTTCAACAAAGGGAAATACAAAGCCCTGAATCTGGAGAGGAATAACCCCACATACCAGGATAGGCTGAGGGCTGAATGGCTGTGAAACAAGGTTGCAGAGGAGGACCTTGGGGTCCTGGTGACTCTGACCCACCAGTGTACCCCTGAAGCAAAGTTAATGTTGTCTTGGGCAGCACAAAGAAGACCATTCCCAGCAGGTCAAGGGAGGTGATCCTTCCCCTCTACAAAGTATGGGTGAGGCCACATCTTGAGGTCTGTGTCTAATCTTGGGCTTCCCAGTACCTATAAGGAGAAACTGAGACAGCTGAGATTTGTTCAGTCTGGAGGACCTAAATTTCAGGAGGCTGTGTATGCAAATCTTATCAGCATGTATAAATAGAGGTCTGATAAGGGGGAGTAAAAAAAGGCAGAGCGTGGTATTCTGTGATAGCCCAGGAGGCAGTGGGCACAAACTGATTCACAGGAAGTTCCATTTAAACACAAGAAAACACTTTTTACTGCCAGGGTGGTCACACACTGGAACAGATTACTCAGAAGGCTATTAACTCTCTGTCCTTGGAGATGCTCAAAACCTAGCTGGATGAGATGCTAAGCAACTGCAGTAGTTACCTCTTTTTTGATCAGGGGATTGGACTAGATGATCTTCAGAGGTCTCTCTCAACCTCAACAGTAGTGTGATCCTATCATCTCAGTTCTGAATGACCCTTCACCACTACTTTCAGATAAAGGAAGGGTAGATTTCTTTACCATGTTGACTAATGTTGGTTTTGTAAATCTTAATTACTAACATAACTGTCAAATACTGTTTTCTTGGTTTTACATGTTATAAAATATTTTCAGGCCTTGATTGGTAAAATAATTTCTTTATAAGTTTTTTAAATTGTAAAAAGAAAAATATTTTTTTTACTATTTAAAATGGTGCTGTACTGTTTACCTTGTTTTTCAGCCATTCTTACGTTGGTCCAGATTACAGCATACAAAAGAACACTGGAAAAATTTCTCTAGAACAGATCGATGCTGTAAGTCCTCTGTGTGTATTGAGTTATATTGTATGTTGATACATGACTTTTTAAATTCAAGCACTCAATGTATGGAAAACATTTAGAGCCTTTCTCTTATTTTGATTCCTATTTGCTTTGTAACTCTTGACAACTACTTAAATGAAATTGTGATAAAGTTTAAAATGGAGCAGAACGAACTGAAAACGCATCTAATCAAGATTTTGACTGGAGTTATAATGAATTGCTTAATTTTCTGCTTAATTTCCTGTGCTTTCACAAATACCTAACATAATTATAAACAGTTTAACAAAATTTTCTTGTTTAATAATTTTGCAAGCCATGTTTAGTTTATCATTATTGCAATATTAGTCTTTTCAATCATCTTTTTTTTTTACTTTTTTTTAAAGGGATTTTCAAAACCAGCAAGGAAATAAAATAGATTGTAAAACCACATCGGTGGTGCTGAGATAAAGGACTTGTAAGGTGATATTAATTATCTGAACTTCAGAATGTGTATGTTTTTGATGTCCACCTTTACCATGACAGTGTTCCTTTGGTAGTGAATTCCATGATGTGACTCAGCTGTTGAAAATATAAATGCCAAGCCCAAGTAAACTTGACTTTTTTTTTTTTTTCTCTGACATCTTGCTTTATAAGAAATAGTGTTTTTCAAGGAAAAATTCCTGCAGATGGGTTTGCAATGGATTTTTCTCCTCGTAGTTTTTAAAAGGGTTTTAAACTCTAACAAAGGTCACTTTGCTATTCTGGAATCTAAAATAAGGAAGAAGCAAGAAACATTGTAATGGCACTGTGGCTGTGTTTTTCCTGACAGCAATTAAACCCGTGTTACTTCACAACTGAAGACAGTTTGATACTGCCACCTGTATTATTCTGTCCTTTGGATGTTGTTCTTGAGATGGTTATTGGATTTGATGGCTCATGAACACACTTGTTACCATCAATCCCAGAGTGCTCTGCACATTTTACCTTTTCTTCCAGCCATCGATATTTTCAAGTGGAGCTAATTAACAATCACAATAAGCATATATCCTACAAATTAAATGATCAGTATGCCTTAAACACATTTTTTTTTTCTCTTGACAGCTTTCTGTGAAATCCTACCCTCTTTGCATGCGCCAGTTACACAAAGCCCTTCGTGATAACCATCACCTCCGTCACGGAGGCCGTATGCAGTACGGACTGTTCTTAAAAGGCATTGGCTTGACTCTGGAACAGGCACTGGAGTTTTGGAAGAAAGAATTTATCAGAGGAAAAGTGGATGCAGACAAGGTAATTCAACAAATGAAAAATACCTAAATATGTAAATGTGAGGATGTAGTTAATATGTATATTGTGCTACATGTTTGAATAGATGCTTGTTAAAGTAGATAAATGGGAAAAGGCACAGAAATGTCTTGTAAAGGTGTCTTTTTTCATGTCTTTGTTTATGATTTTATTAATTTTGTTGTTTGCTGTCCTGAAGCATGGGGAAAAATGGCAAGCCACAAAGAGGCTTTTGATAATGAGGACTAGAAAAATCCTACTTTACCACTGAATGAGTAGCAAACCAAATGTGCTTTATGAAATACAGGCACTAGGTGACTAATTCGCTAAGCAGGTAAGTTATCACAAACAGTACAGAAAAAAATATTAATTGGACAGCTGTGTGTGAGGTGAGCTTGCTGTACCAAATTTGAAGTCTAAGGATATAAGAAGAAACTGGAGGTGAACGAAGACAGAAGAAAAAGTTTGAGGAAATAGAGAGAAAGTGTTGTTCTGTGCAATGAGCAGTATAATTGACAAAGTTGTCATTGGCCTAACCCTTGCTAATGTTTTTGAGAGTATTATGAATGAGGAGCGTGTAACATGCCTGTGCTGTCTTTCTGAGTGCATGGAAAATGTATGCTAATTATTGGAGGTCTGTGATCTGCTCTGTACCTTAAACAGCCTACTTAGAATCAAGCACGCTTCCTCTGTCATCCTCCTTTGCTTGGCTGGTGGTGTGTGTGTTAGAGCAGAAGTTTAAGACCTTATGTCAGTTTTGTTTTGATTGTGATATTTTGCTTTCAATATTGTGAGATCTCAGCTTTCCAGAGTACTATGAAATATTTTGGAGTGTTAATGGTCTTTTGTTAGGTCAGGTTCTCTGGGACATAGCTGTTTATACAAGATACAGGGCAAAAAGTAATGCTGTGAAAAAGTAATGCAATGAATTATGGTATGTATGTCTCTTTCACGTCCCAGAAGACAGATCAACTGGTCTGCAGACTTTTTGGGAAGGGGTAAGGAATTTGAAGGTATGATTTGAATGAGTACCTAAACCTCTGTAAATCTAGCTCCTTATATAGGGTATAATTTAAGAGGACATATGTATTTTGTTAAAAAAGAAATCCAAAATGCATTCCCTTACAAAGGTTTCAAGAAAGGATTAGAAGAAAAAATATTTAAATTTTGCAGTTGAATACCAGTTAATTACAGGAAAATACAGAGTTTGCAGTTGTAATTTCCTGTGTTTTAAAGGAAGTTGGAAGAATAAAAACAAGCCATCAGAAACAAGAACAATAGAAATAGATAAACTTAGTACTTCTTTAAATCTGAAATAAAGTGTGAACAGGTTCTATTTCCCCTACTTGTGCTTTGACCCTGAGTGTATGCACGTGTATGAAGACATGTATGCATTTCGGATCCTGTTCTCGATCACAGAGTTATGACTTTCTACTACAGTATCTCCTTGGATAGGAAGAATAAAAAGCTTTATGGTCCTGTTTTTAGCTTTGAAAGTTAGAGAACATACTGGGAATGAAACAACAAGGGATTGTAGTTACTGCATTTTTCACAGGCCAGCTGCTATTTCGTGGGGTTTTTTTTTATCCGTCTCAAGTTCTAGATAACCAACTTCAGACTGGGGTAAAAAAAAAAAAAAAAATTCATACCTGTAACTGAAGTCAATGGCTTGTGGTTTTTTTACAGCAAAATGTCATATTTTTTCAAGACATTAACTATTATGTAAATGAATATACTTCTTATTGATACTTTCTTCTTTTGACGTTTTTATTTTCTGGCACATCCCCCTTCTCTGCTGGGGGAGGGAGGTAGAGAATTTGGGAATAAAGTTAAGTCTGGGAAAAAGGGAGAGGTGAGGGAAATGCGTTTTAAGGTTTGTATTTTCTTTCTCTCATTACCATATTCTGCAGATTACTAGGCTAAGAGTGCATAATGGTAAATTGTTGTTGTTCAGATGATAGGATAAGCTGTGAAATGGTGGTAGCCCTTATTTCTGACTGAATGGGTATGCCAGTTGACTTTATAACCTTGGTGTTATGTTAAAGCTGGTTTGTTTTTTCTATAAAATGTAATCTTCCTCCAAATAGATGTTAATTTCCATTGATACTTTCACATCCTGTTCTTGCTTAAAAAATAACTTCCTTCCTCTCCCCCTCCAAAAAAGAGTATAGTAACTCCCAGTATGCTTCATGAATACAAAGTAATAAGATGAGTCACGACGAATTAAAATATCCTCTGATAGTTGCAAGTAAAATCCTCTTTTAGTGGAGAATGTTGGCTCTTACTGTTTTCAGATCTATTTTATAGTTAATCTGTGAGTGAAATCAGAGACTTGGAAGATAATGCAGTGTTTAGAACCAAGAAGAGAATGAAAGCTGCATCAGTTTCTTCAAGGCATTATTCAGTTACTTCTTTAGCTAATAGCCTGGAAGCAAGGTTTTGGTACAGATGGATAACTCTGAGGCAACTTGTCACATTTTGTTTTTGTTTGCTACATACAAACTTGTGATAAATATTCTTTTTCTTAGTATTATTTGGTGCATGGTGGTACAAAATGCTCTCTTCTAGTACTCAGATTATTTACCACTGTTTACAGAAGAAACAATTGCTAGTTTTGTACTTCTATGTTGAAAACTAATGTTGGACATCGGTATTCAATATTACACTGATTTTTTTCTTTTTACTGTTGCATGTGCTACTGAAGTGCATGTGAAAATTGTGCACAAGTTTGGGTTTTTCAATTAATTTCTTCAATAAACCTCCAAAACTTAAGGATTACTGTATTTAGAAAATTATCTCAATGACAGAACAGCTTTCTAGTCCTTGTGACTTTTTATTGAGAATGAGATGTAGCTTTATTGAGAATGAGAATTTAGCCCCTATGCTAAAGGATTTTCCTGGGGCGTGTGGTGGCATTCAGGCCAGTGAAGCCTCTTATTCTTCCTGACTTAGTTTTCCAGATTGTTTTTCTGCCGATTCGTATGGATTGCTGCTTTCTGTAGCAGTTGATAACAACCTGTTCATTGCCACTTGTGTTTTTGTCAGAAGTTCCTGTCTTGAGGTATGCCTCTTCATCCCTTCCCTCTAGATCCCTCAAGGTCCATTTTCTTGGGAGAAGGAAGACGAAAGTTTACTCAGACTTAACCTTGTTCAGAGTCTGTGATTCGTAAAGCAGCAAGCCCTTTACAGTGACGCTTTTGAGGTTCAATTGATTATTAATATATTCTAGCTGTTTCTTTCACACATGAGCAAGTATGAAAGTGAGGAAAGACAACTTGCCAGCTATGTGCAAAGGAATACGTTTCCTACTCTGTTAAGAAGTGATGAAACTTTGGGTGGAAGGTACATCCCAGTTTGATAGTTTAAGTGATTTGATTATCCTGGCTCTCCCACTTCTATCCTACATGATCTTAGGAGATCCTTGAATCTGGATTCAGGAGTGAGGCTTTACTTTTATTGCAAGTAACTGGTGGTGAATGTTTCTAGTAGAGCCAACCAGAGGGGGAGCTTTTACTAGAGACCTGAGGTCCTTTCCAGCCTGAATTATCCAGTGATGCTGTATCCAGGTCTGAATACAGGTTGAAGTACATACTTGTGAGGGCCAGCCACTAGAGGGAGACAAGAGCATAATGAATAAACAAGTAAAACCGATAGATGTTAATTAGAAATGCTGATGCTATAATGCTTTGTAGATCTATACAATTGTATTATTAAAAAACCCCAATGTATTCAAATTAAAACAGAAATAGGCACTCGATAATCTGCTTTTAAGTAAGAAAAACTATCCCCAGTGCAATTTATAACGCATGGATGATGGGGTTGTTCTTTAATGCCTCCTTCAGTCCCCAGGAATGTTTACTTTATTGGTCAATTGGTTACATTTTATTTTAGTATTTTACTTTCTCGTTCGCTTGAGATTTGGGGGTTGATTTGCAGCAACTTTTTTTTTTTTACTTGCTCCCTTAAATGTATTTGGTAATGATCCCTACTATTTTAGGCACATCGTTTCATTCATAAATCAGAAAAGGATCCGTATTCTGTCCTATTTTTAATTCTAATTCTCTGATTTAATGTCATTTGCTACTTTTATTCTGAATTATTTAAACTTTACAAATCTGCAGCCTGGAATGATGTGCTGAATAGTGAACTACAGTATTTAGCATCTAAGAGATAAAGCTATAATTGAAATTCCTCTACAGAGATTAAAAACTGATCTTGTTTTAATTGTACATCAGTGGTACTGTAATGCTAAGAGATGGCTAGGCTTGAATTCTCCTGAGATTAATAAAGGCTACTACAGAACTTTTAAGAAAATGTTAGTTCTCTTCTTGGTTTTATTTAAAAAAAAAAAAAAGTATTGAAAGGGGGGTATTATGCTTGTAATATCTTATTGCTCTGAAATCTGTGCAAGAGTATGTCATGGTAACAAAGTATTAATGGCGTTAAGCATATTGCCCATGCTTTCATTGGTTTTGAGGGGACTAGATAGGTTCTCAGTTAAATCTATTAACACAAAAATAAAATTATTTTTTTCCCTTTCTACCAATGACTGTAAAAATTAGCGTCAGTGGGACCATTTACTATGTGTATTTCTCTTTATTTGGAAGTCATCATTTCATATACTAGTTGTAGTGAGAACAAATGAATCTTGAAAAAAATTAGTGAATCACTTTTATTCTCTATTGGCAAAATTAAATTCTATTAATAATGTTATTATATGTTCAGTGGCTTTGCTTACCTAGTATAACTGAGCATAAAGTAAAAATAATTCTATGATATGTTTCCAAATGCATTCTACAAACAAATTTAGCTCTTGAAGTTTCTTTAATAGTGAGCTAGAAGTTATTTTGTTTGAAAAGGCATGAAAAAGCATTTTCATTTCCACAACTCTTTGATTCCCAAACTTACTATTGAATTTACATGAAACCTTTTTTTTTTAAATGGAACTTTGAAGAAAAAACTAATGTGCAATTGTTACGGGAGTTTCAAGACAGTAGGTGGTCCAAGTATATCCTAGACATGTAGGTTGGCAGTAAAATTGGTATTTAATTTGGATTTCAAACCTGAGAGCTAAAGAAAAGCAATTTTAATTTTCACTATCCCTGAGTTAATTTATGTAGCTTTGCTTTGGGATTTGGTGGGGGTTTTTTGTTTGTTTTTGTTTTAGTGTAGTCCTCTATGGCATTCTTCTGAACAGCCGCGTCTCTGAAATCAGAGTATTTGTGCAAAACCATGAAGTGACTCAACCAAGGTGGCCTGTGTTTAGGAGCTGAGCAGCCTTTGTCACGGTGATCTGAACTCCATAGTCATTTTAGTTTCCAGAAATCAGCTTTATGGTAGTGAATCAGTCCTCAGGAGATCTACTCCTTTTATATAGCCTCCTTAGTGGGTTTTTAGCATGTAAATTGAAGGCCAGAGGTAACAGTTGCATTGTTCAAATGGGACATAACTGTTGTTGAAGATGATACTTGTGTGAAGAGAGATTGCTACTGAGAGCAATTAGCTGGTGTCACCTCAGCTGAAGTGGATAGTCTGGAGTTTGAAATATATTTTAATAAACACTGTGCATTAGAGGTGTTTTGAGTGAATTTGTTTAATAGCAAAAATTCATACAACTATGCATGAGAATTAAAAGTATGACTTGAAGCTGTAAATGTATGGATTACTGTTGTTGCATCTGAGTTAAGCGGAATTAGTTCAACCTTCTTGTTGGTTGGTTGTAGCTGGGAAAATGTTTTGTTTTCTTTCCTTTGGCTATGGTAACTTGCTAATAAGAAGCAGTGAGGAGTTGGACTCAAATAGCAGAAAATCCTAAGGGCTTACGTTGTTGACAACTATCATTCTTCCCCATTTGGTTCCATATGAACAGTTAGAGCTGAGCCTGAAAACTGGGAATTTCTTGCAGTACCTGTGAAGTATCGCCATGGAATTTAGTCCAAGGAATCATAATATCTTTCTTTAGCTGAATGGAAGTAAGCTTCAATTGCCATAAAAAAGGGTTATTTTTGGCAATAAGTGTATCACAGAAAGTATGTTGAGTTTGTGCAAGATTCTTGCTACCATATATGATCTTTTAGTTTAAAGCTCTGTTTTATAGATGGAAATTTGTCCTTGGTGTCCTGTGCACATTCATTTGTGCTTGCTAGCATTCTCTTCTCTCTTGTAGAGCACTTCAGAATTTTTGAAACACTCAGATGAGAACTGTTTGCATATTACTGACATACTGGTCTCTGTGGCTCTGTTTCTTCAATTTGTTTTATTTACCTATTGACCAAAGCAGTAGGAAAGAGATCTGTAATGGATTCTGAAAGAGAAAGGACCGAGAAACTATGCTTACAGGGGTTACATTTGATTGTATTCCATGAAGCATGATCAAACAGGAATAATTTCTTGCAGAGTCTTGTTAAATTCTGCTAAGTCATAGAAAGGAGCAGAGATAAGATTCCTTGCTGACTGTACAAACAAAGCATATCAGCGACGCCTATAATCGCTAGCCTGTGGCTAGAGGGAAGGCACTGTCAGTGTTGTCAATATTAATTCTGTTTAGTGTTGTGGACTCAGTCTTTCTGGAAAGACTGCAGATAATTAGCTCATCTAGTTAGACCTAGATATAGCTGTTTGCTTCCTGTTTAATTAAGCATTGTGAGATCAAATCAAAATAGTTTAAAGTTGTTTTCATCAGATGATGACTTTTATTAGAACTTTAAATAGTAGTATGGAATTGCTGTCATTAAAATAACGTGCCATATTGTATTTGTGGACATTACTGCATGGCATAATTAATAATACAAGCTTTGCAAAGCAGTTGATACGATTTCCAGTTTCCTGACAAAGAAGAAATTCTGAGTTTGCTGCAAAAGGATTTAGAAGTAACATCTCCATTGTTCACAGTGGTAGTATTAAAATTTGCAGGTTAGTTCCCTGGTAAAGGGACCACACCCACCCCAAGTTAATGATGTTTTTTAGTATTAATGGAGTTACTGACACTTAAAAAACTAACCATGTTCACTTCCCTTCCCCACCGGCCCCAGTGTTAGATGCTGCATCATTTCCCCATTCCTTTTAGCAGGGGAGCAATCTGCAACTTCACTTGGTACTGTTTTTGTTCAGTGTGTTTTAGAATTTTGTTTTGCCTGCCACATCTGGAGTTCTGAACACTAGAAGTAATAAAACCAAATCCTTACTTTTATACCCTTCTACTTGTAAGGATGTATTTTACTTTAAAATGATATTGCATGACCTTTTAAACACAAGGTCCTTACTGGTTTATCAGTATGGTTTAGGATACTAAAGAGGAAGTGTCTTTGGGACATAATTATGTAGATTTAAGAGAGTGATATATTTTTTAATTATGCCCTGTAGCTACTGTAGATGCATATTTAATTCAGTTATGTTTCTGTGTATTTCCCTCTGAAACTTTCTTTTCTCAGGCTTTATATCACTAATCAGCATACATCAGTGTATCTTAGTCATTTAAGCTTATTGAATACTGACAAGCATCTGTTTCACTATTTGTCACTTTATATTTCAACTCTTCCTAAGATGGTACTCTTGTTACGGAAACTTTATTTTAAAAAAAACCTTAAAATTAAAGAAAAAACGATTTTCTGTGTAATATGATTTGAAATCTTAGAGCAGTATTTCTTAAATAAAATGGAGTTGATAGGAAAAACATTATTTTTCACTGTATTTTTTTTTCATGTGTATTTTTCTAATAGACCAGAACTGATGATGGTGTACTAGAAAACAAAATAACTGTAGACTATGATATACTTGGATGTTATTGTGTGGGCACACAAATATTTTAATCACACTAATAAGTGCTATGGTAAAAATTTGTGCTCTTTTACTCCAAATGCAATCCTTCCTTCAGCTGTTACCAGATTTTTCAATTATGTTCTTTTAAAACTGGAATTCTCAAGTCTTTGTTGTGAAGCCAGAGTTACAGTATCATTTTCCTACATTTATTCACTTTGAAGTACTTTAATTTCTTCAGCTCTTCTTTTAACCTGTTAATAATGTATCTGTCCTTACTTTTGATTTCCAGTTTTCATCATCTGATTTAGATTATTCAGGAAAATTTTGGATGGGCTTTCAGCCTGCAGTATATCTTAGGGACAGAGAAGAGCTCTTTTCCAGGACTTTAATTACAGTGTTGGCATAATTTTAATGCTGCTTTTAAAAAGTACCAGCTACCATAAAAATAAGATCACTTTTTGTAGTTTTTGCGTGTAAGGCACTGAAATTTGATCAGGAATGCAGTGCATGAGCAAGTTAATTATAAGGTTCTTGTGCTGACAAGAATGAAAGCAATAGATATCTTTCCTGTGCTAAAATAATTTAGATCAGAATCTGGTCTCTTATGACTTGTTTTATTCTCAGCGATACACGTTTTCTTTCTGTACTGTCGTATCTTTTGATAATTGTATGTAAAAAAATTATAGCCAGACCTTTTATTTTCTAAGATTCTTTTTGTAGTCTTGAACCGCTTGTCACACTTGCACTTTATCTCTGTAGAAAGAGTGTGTACTTGTCAGAAGAGGTATCTGTTTTATTTCCCATCACAGCAGCAGCAAGTAAGTCCATGACATTTTAAGAAAAGTAATAGATGAATTTGTCTATTTGGTTGCCAAATTTCTAAGTTCAGCAATTGTGAAGTATCTGAGTGTCACTAAATACAGTCTTTAGCAGGCTCTGTCGAGTACCTTCTAACCAGACAGCTCTCTCTTTATAGCCATCTGCTCAGAAAATATACCACTAGTAGTGTATTTAAACTTCTTGGCCATTTACCCCAAGTTCTGACACGGTATTTAATGGTTTTTGAGATAAAAATCTTTTCATCTGTATCTTTTTATTACTTTCCAGGACAGACGATGACATAGCCAGTCTCTTCCAGCTGTGTTTCCGTGCTTTTTGAACAGAAAAGTTGTGATAGTTTTACTAATCTTGATACAATTGTTTGAAATAATAATTTAGAATTATTTTATTAAATATTCAGATTTCTTCTAACCTTATAGAATCTAGAATCCTGTGTACTTTTCCTTTTTTTTTTATAATGTCCATGTAATTGTTGTAATATAATATAGCTGTCATATTCCATCTGTCTATATTCAGCCAGCAAGTGGTGGCTATATTTCATATTCAGTCATGTAGAAAAGCAGCATGTTGTATCAAATATGAACTCTGCTGATAGACCACATAGGCAGTGCTTTTAAAATGTGCTTTTACTTTCAGAATTGATTTAACATTGTGTCGCATATCTTTGAAATCTATCGAATCTCGTGAATAAAGACAGGACAGGTTTTTTTATACATTATTTGTGCTATGAACAATTTATGTTTCAGGAACTTAATATATTGATTTAGGAAAGTTAAATGACTATGGTAGGACTTAAGTATTTCAACATTACAGTGGTTACTATTAGAAAGAAGATTAGATCTGATTTTATATTGAAATGTACAGTGCTATTTAGCTGTGAAAGTGAATTCTGCATAATATAGTGTGTTCTGAGATTTTCCTGTTCCCTTCCTAAGTGCGCTCACACAAGGAGAAAAACAAAATGCCAATCAAATACCTCCCCTTGTGATCTCCCATCAGGCATGGGAGAGCAGAAGGTAGTAGTTTTTATGGCAAGTCATGTTGTTTACATGTTGTTTATGTTTTTATTTTTATTCATCTGCGCAGTGGAGTTGGTTTTGGGGCTTGAGAACTGGGCAATACCAGTGAAACACAGTGGAATCTTTTTATTTCTTTAAGAAAAAAGAAAGATTGGTTTTTTTGAGATTAATTACAATAGTTGGACTCTTCCCTGTATTTTGTTACCAGAGTTATTTCCATTTTTAGAATCAGCATGTACTAAAAAATGGAATGTGTGTTACTTCGCCTGAGACAGTTCAGAGCAGTCAAACAGTAGAATTTCTTTGTTTCTGTTTGCATTTTCCCTGCAGTCATCTTTTCATCAATGCTGAATTAACGAAAGTAATATATATATATGTATGTATGTATATTTTTTAAAAATGGAAAAACAGTCTTTTGCTGTTTAGTCTTTTAGTGTTTTAAAATGAGCTTTTTTCTGTCATTGATTGTAGAAAGACTCATGTGATGCTTTCAGTCTGTAGTTCAAATATGTCTTGATTACAGTGCAGCCTTCGCATAAGGTAGAATATAAAAGGATCTTTCTAAGTAAGCAGTTCTCCTTATGACAGCAAGGGCTAATGTCTGTTTATCTGCACTTCTGTTTCCTTTGGTCATCATCTTAAAATGTGATTTTTGTATTTTAGAGTGCTGTTAATAAAGATAATACTTGTTTTTACAGCAGAGTTTTTACAGAGAGAATGCTAGCATTTTCAAAGGACTGTGCTGCTTTGAGAGCTCTGATATCTAGCTTACTCTTTGTTCAAAAGGGTTGAAAAACATCAAGTCTCCATATAAGGTTTTGTGTTTTAATGCATTGTTTTTGTTGTTCTTTTATGACTGCATCAAAACAGGTAAGTCTACATATTTCAAGAGTAGGTGTAAAGAAGATTTATTAGTTTGAGGAAATGTATTTGTTACTCAGCCTTTGTGTAGTTTTATTTTTAAGAATTATTTGATTTATTTTTCTTCCAATTATGAATTTATGTGGAAAATAATTATTTATACAGCGGATTTGGTAGTATCTTGAGACATTACGTGGTATCCTTCTGTTCTGGTACTGTTCCTTGGCCAAGAGGTTTAACCATTTCTCAGTAGAAGGCAAGATTTTTGCCACAGTTGTGTCACATTTTGATAGTTTTGTCACTTGGCTTGGTTGAAGAGACTCCAGTCCAAGTCACTGGATCTTTTTGAGAGACGTTGCAGCTTCTGCAAATGTGAGGCTTAGGGTAAAATTGAATCTCTTGGACTTTATTGAGTCTCACTGCAGATTAAATTGGACCAGTCATAGATTTCTAATGGGTGAGGATTACCTTGCTAGTCAATTGTTACACCCTGATGGTGAGAGTAACTTCCTACTTGATCTCATGATCAATGAAGAAGGTCTGCCTTTGTTTTTTTTATCTTGCCTTGCTTCTTGTGTGCCTTTTGTCATCTAATGCTGAACTTGGCTTCAGATATCCTTCTGATCAGTGTATTGACTGAGGAATAGCAATCTTTAAAGGTTTCCCAATAACGTTGCTAATCCACTGGGGTGTTTGCAAGGGGATGCAGTAATAAATTAGTGAAGTAATTCAGTGATATCTAATCAGTCAAGATGGGGAGTCACTCAGGTGAACTCCCTATGCAAGGTGCATGGTTTTAAAAGGGAAGAATACTTCTGTGATTTAAGGAGTCTAAAAGGTTTGCAAAAAACTTCCAGTCTCTGTTTCAAAAATTGTATATCTAGGGAATGCTGTGCAGTTCAACCAGCTTGTAAAATACAAACCATTCAGTGAGCACATGACTAGTTCCACTGTGTTAGGAGATGATTGCTCTTTGAAAACAATGTGTAGACAGAGAAGGTCAGCTTTTGCGATGAATTTGCTCAGATCTTTTGACTGTCTGACCAATGTACTAAGTAGAACTGGAATATTGGATAATAAGTCAGACTTCCTTGGATTAATTCCAGTGTCCTATAGATAATTGGGAACACCCTGCATAGGTGAATTGCAGCCTGTGCCAGCAGCAGGGCTCTTGAAGAACAGCTCAATATGCATAGTTCCTTTGGACTGATTTCTGGTGCTGTGGTTGAATGCATATCTTTGTTGTTTTAATGCCAAGAGTCGAGTTCACAATGAGGCAGGTCCTGCTGATTCTGATAGCCTGAAATGGCTGAGACAATTTTTCCTCAGACCTTGTCTTATTTGTGAGTTTCTCTTATGCTATCCCAGTGACCTGGGAGTTGTCACACCTTGCTAAATTTCCAATTTGTAGGATAGCTTTGCTTTCTGGTATGCTTTTTCACCTTCCTTGTAAGGAAAGTTGTTACTAGAATAAAGGAGGCTGCCATGCCAGACTGTTGAGTTAAATGGTAACAATTTTCTGGCTAATATCCAGATTGGACCATCTTCCATGAAGCAAAACATATCACAAATATCAAGAGTACAAGCTGGAGTGGAGAGTAGTGGCTCTCCTCTGTTAAGTCTTCTGAAGTCAATTTGCCTGACAGTTTGGCTTGTAGTCTGGTCTACTGAATGCCTCTGTCTTCTTATCCACAGCTTAAAGGTTTTGGGACAGGCAAGTGAGCATAAATAGTGTGTTGGTGTGCAGTCTAAACCTTGGTATCCCAGTCCTGCATTTTATTGCTGATTTATCTAATAACCAGAGTTCAGGTGAATATATTTTAGTATTCTTCACAAAGTGATGTGTATCCATGCTGGCATCAGTTTTCTATTTCTTTCCTATATGTTTGGGGTTGTTTTTACTGTATGTGCTGATTTAGGTTACAGTATAATAGATCATGAGCTACAGAAGACTGCAAATCCTTTAAATGTTCACTGTGTTCAAGCAAAACTGTAGAACATCATATGAGCGCACTCTTGTTTAGAGTATTGATAGACTTTGGATGAGCAGTAGGAGTTTAGTTTTTGGACTTTGCCAGGGTACCTGGCCAGTCTTCATCCATCTTACCTGAAAACCTGAAATATGTGCTGCAGTGGTGTATATATAACTATAGTTTTCTCCTGATTCTGATACAGACTTACTGAATTTCTTTTCTCGGCACACGTACTTTTTCACCTGGAATCCTCAGCTGCCATTGTGATCAATAGAGTCAATAGTGTCTAGAGAATGATTTATTTAATGAGTCTCCTAGGTGCCTATGGTAGGGTAAACTGAATTGCTCCCCAACCTCCTCTGATTGTATCGACCTCCACTGACAATATTGGGAGATGTTTGGATTTAGATGTCTGGGGCTGAATCTTATTTCTATAAACGCACACATTCAGATGCTATTCTGTTTAACTGTCTTAGTAGTTTGGTTTTTTATTTTACCACATGCCAAATTTCTGTCTACTTTGCAATCTGCTAACATTCTTAGGTCTCTTTCAGTGATAATGCCCTCTGTGTTTTTCTTTGCCATTCTCTTTATTTTCAATAAGATGGTATACTAATTTGTTAGTGGAATTCTGATGTGAGTGAAGTTGTTGCTACAAACTGGTTTTTGCCTTAAAACAGCTGTTCTTTCTCTCAGATTTTTCTTTTTTCTGTAGTATTACTGAAATTTTTTCAGTAGTTTAAGCAAGTATTTGGGAAAATTAATGATTTTTTGGAATATCAAAATAGCAATATTCAGAGATATGTAGCATTTTAATATTTTTTTAAGTTTTAATTTTTAGAAATATTAACAATATTAGAGAAATGACAAGTATAATTAGTGGAGTACTATGTGAAAATGACTTTAGGCATTGTAATCCCATGAAGAATTAGGATATAAGTACACTGTAATATGGAAAGCATTTCTTTCTTTCAGATATATATATCTTTTTGTTCAAGAAAAATGTTATGTATAGGTGGTGTTATTCTAAGAAGACAGGAAGGAATCATATGTCCTATAAGAATAATCTTTAAACAAAGACTGCTGTATAGTTCGGTAGTCACAATGACATTTCAATTTACAAAAAGTAGAAATGAATCAAGTATTATAAAAATATAATAGTTTTTTTGGTTTTTTAACTCTTACTGGTGAACATTAAAATGAAGTCATAATTTCACATGCTCTTAATTATTTTTTAAAGTGGTGTTTACCTTTATGACCTCCACAAGCTGTTATACCCATGGAAATTTGATTTTTGTAAAAGTCTATAAAACAAGTCTTCCCTGTGCCAGTTCATTGTTCAGAGGCTTCAGTCTGTTCGAAAGCAACTCCTTCGTTACTTACTCCAAACAATCAAATCTGAATTGAAATTTCTCTTCAACCATGTTTTGAATGCACCTTCTGTATCTGATTCTTTTTCCATATAGTGTACTTGAAGCATCAACAAACTAAAAAAAAAATAAAAGTACTGATAGTGTAGATAAAGAAAGAAATTTGCAATGTCTTGATATAGCTATTAAAATCTTTCTTAGATGACCAAGCGTGTGCCTAAGAAATACCATGTTATAGGAGATGGCTTTAGGATGTGTTGTGCTGATAAGTTGATGCAGTGTCTTAAAGCAGAAGACAGCCTGCTGTGTTTTATTTTATACTTTTCCTGGCTCAAAGTATCGGTCCCTGTAAATGTGTGGAGAAATAGTGTACATAAACTGTCTATTTATCAAAGTTGTATTAAGGTAAGCTTAGGCTACTGTAAGTAAAAGCCTACATTGTTGTATTTTTGCATGAGTGGTCTGGGGTAGCCCAAAAACTAGTTTGTCAGCCACCCAGTTTGTACTAACGTGGGTAGTACACAAGGAATTTGAATGCTCAAAACTTCTTTTATTTCCTTGTGGGAGCTAGACTCATCTCCAGGACAAACCAGTCCTTGCCTCATGTGGTTTGGAAAACCTGAAATCAGAGGAGAACAAGTGTTTTTGTACTTGATGAGAATCAGTTTGTAATGACTGCTGCATGTTAGAGTTTTCCAGCTCAAATTCAGCTGATGTCTCTGATGTATACCTTAAATGTCATAGAAACCATGCTACAGGTTGAGAATCTAGGATAAATTGAAACTTTTTTGTTGTTGGCCGTTGGAGAAGCATTTATTTGAGCTTCCAAATGACAACCATGTCTGGAAAAAGATAACCTCAAGTTGAGGTTATTTTAAGAGTGAACTTTAAAAAAAAATAAATAAAAATCCTAATAAAAAAGGTTACTTGGAAAAAGATATGCCAACTAAGCAATGTCACCAGTAATGACTGCCTAGGAAATGGATGAAAAAGCAAACCAATTATGTCAAAAGATACAAATGATTGTGTGATAAACTTTGAATTTGAAGCTGTTATCTATACAGACTCAACAATTTTAGACAGGAAATTACTCAACAACTGTTTTAAAAAAAGGAGTTAAACCGTTACTACTTTGAATTTTGCAGAGCTGGAACAAATCTGGTGGTCAGCCAAGAAGCTAGACAGAATTACAGCAGTCATTTTGCTTAGTTGTTAAACTTCAAATAAATAAATCTCTCAGTACTGTAAGGAGAATACTTACACAACTATTTAAAAGTAGTTTAAACTGAAACATGAAACTTTTGCAGAAGTTTGAACCTGAGCACACAGGACTTGAAAGATCTGTCAGCGAATTATTTTCAATCCCAAGATGCATGCTGAATATCAGAACTGATAACAAAATTTATGGAGAACCTAGTTCTGTTTTCAGATAACTAGTCTGCAAATAGTACAAGTGATGTAAGAAAAGTAACAATCAGTGATGGCGTGGTACTTATTCTGCAGTACCCCAAGGCTGGAATGCCCTGGGTATGTCACTTATTGTTATCTTTTGAAAATGTATTCAGTTGGATTAGATTGGTAATTACTTGGGACACGTGACCCATCCTTCTCTGCTTTGTTTGAAAAAAGTTTTTCTTCAAAGGACATGTTCCTGCCAAGTGGTTGATTTCCAAAGATCTTGAGTTACATTAACTTAATCAGAACTTATTGAAAATATCATTTCCTTAAATTCCGATCTGGAACATAGTGATCTGTATTAGACTACAGTAGTTGCAAATTTATAGTTTATATATACATATATTTAATACCTTTTAATTTATATCTTACTTACACCTTAATATATAGATTGTATGTCTTTGAGTGAAGGCTATCTAATACAGTATGTGCGTCTCAACAGTTAAAAGGCAAATTTGTGGAAGGGTGGCTAGCTGAGAAGGGTCATGTAGACATGATCATGCTGGCCGAGCAGGAGTTTGAGAAATACCGAATCCAGCTCCTCTGATTGGTGGAGAGTCAAGGGCACCTTGTCCTTGGCGGTCACCGTTGAACAAGAATAGGATGCCTGTATCCGCTTAGACATAGGAAAAAGGGAAGTAGAGAACCGCAAAGAAGGAACCAGGGGCGGGGTTGACATTTATGGAGCTAACCAATTATGAGCTTACTTTTAGCAATATGTATGAGCTAATTATACTAATTATAAAAGGCGAAGGTACTGTTCAATAATCGAAGCTTGCTGATCACTCATATTGAGTGTCCCTGACTTACCTCCGTTGTGACACAAATTAATCTGCATTAGACCAATACTTATATGCCACATAAAAGCAAAATACAAGTTTCATGTTAAAGTACACTCATCTACACCCAGTGAATTGCCTCACAGCCTCCTTGATTCTGGCTTTGGACTATTAGTTTAGTCCCACTAATCTGTGTTGAGCTTACTTTCTTACAGGGACATGTCATCTAAGAAAGCCTCAGTGTCACCTGTTCTAGAATACTCTGGAGTACTCAGGATCGTCATTAGTACAGTGTATCAGACACCTTACTTTGGTGCACTAAATATTGATGCATAAAAGCTCACAGCTACCCACTTGTCATCAGTAGTGCCCTTCAGACCAGGTGTCATGTGTATCCTGCAGCCTTGACCAGGTGAAGAAGTCTTCAAAAAACTTTGTATTTTCAGAGACTGTGTTAAAGCACAGACACTTGACTTGCAGTCCTTTAAAACAAAAATTCCCACTGTTGCTAATCCCAAGATTTGCACATTCCAACATGAAAGTGACAAATTTCAACAGAAATGTTGTGAAAAGCGTTGCCTTTGCCTTAGGGTCTTGCCTTCAGCATGAATCACTTAATTGCCTAAAAGAGACACATTTCTTGATTTTTCTCCCTTACCAAGGCCATGGCCCATCCACTCAACATAAAAATTATTATTGCTGTTTCCAGATTTTGGAAAGCTCAGAGAGCTGAATAGAGGAAAATAATTGAGATAGTTGAGATGTGGGCCATACTGTTGCAGAGAATTCCTGCTTTCAGGTCTTACCAGCAGTAGGTGATCCAGTACATACTCCATAGTATAATGGTGTAACTTTAATATTGCTGTTCTATTGTAACTTTGGCAGTAAGTTTCCATTGATATTTAGCACAGACTACAGCGGGATGTATGTGCTTACCCAGTTTTTCTATGATAAAATAGGTTTTTGCCCTTTTTTCCTTTTTTTTTTTTTTTTTTTTTTTTTTTTTGGCCCAGTGGAAAATGTCAGGCTTGGATACAAGGTTAATGCNAAATGTCAGGCTTGGATACAAGGTTAATGCAGCCACTAATGCAGCATCTTTGTTGGGCAAGTTTTTATCAAGTTTCAATAAAAAAACCTTGAAGGCTTTTACAGAGTGTTTTTTCAAGTTCATTAATTTAAGTTTTTACCTTTAACAGTGTTTTGCCATGATGACCTTATAGTAGATTGCAATTAAAATATACTGTAATAGTAGTTTTATAGGTTTATAAATTGTTTCTCTGAAATAGTTCTAACCCAAGCAATTTATAAGCAATTAGAATGACCCTTCAAACACCTATGTGCATGATGTGTGCTGCACATAATTTGTTTTATTTTATTCAAACAAAAAAATCTAACCACTTCAATTTGGTGTGTTAGAGTAAGTAAGAGGGGACAGTTCCCTACCTTTGCCTTCTTATTTGTGCGCATTTCAAACGTGTCTAATTATACCTTAGTGTTTTTGCTGGCAAAAGGGATTGCTCCTGAGGGGGATTTTTCTTTGTGTACATCCTGGAGTTACGGTATTAGGAAGAGTGAGTCTGATCCTTGAGTTCATCCTTCTGTGTATAGAGATGGCTGTTCTGCAGGATATGTTTTCTGAAATGCAATGCCACAATTCACAGTTTCTTCCCACTGAGGATGACCACACAGTCTGTTGGGTATCGGCCCTGCTAAAATCCCGTTTCCTTCATCAATGGTAAGAAACCCTGAATCACAAGGATGAGAGGGCTCTTAGTGAAGTGTGTAAATGCATGTGTGCTAACCTGCTCTAATTGAGTGCATTCTTGGCTGCCATCTGCCCCTGCAAAAACTCCGAGATCCAAACAGGCTTAAAAGAAAGCAAAGAGAAAACGTCCAACTTGTCCCGAGGCTGTGCTGTGTTTATAATGTAGCTGTTGTTTCTAGTTACTGCAGAAGCTGCTTCTCAGCATGAAATAATGCATAGGTAGAAGTAATTTCTGTGGACATTAAGGCAAGTGATAGGAAAAGTACAGCTCAAGGTTTTTGCATACAGAACTGTTAAAGAGGAGTGTTAATTTTCTGGCAAATTAAGCAATGCATCCTGAAGCATTCAAGATGTGCTTTTCCCTTACAAAAAAATCCCTAATCTAACTGCTTGCTCAAATATCCTTTGTTAAGCAAATGAAATATGCTTTCATTCATCTTTTGTGAAGAAGGACAAAGCTCCATCCAGAGCTTCTGGGTGAAAGAGTAGGTGGCTGTAGAATCACAGACTCCATCTTCAGTTTAACTGGTTCGTGCAGAGGTTGGGAATTAAAAGACATGCATCTTTGTATTTGATGAGTAAATACAGCTTTTGCAGCTGCTGCTTGCCCTGTTCCCCTGGCACTTCCCGAGTACCTGCACACGTTTGTAGCAGCTCCTCATATAGTCTGCTTTTGAACGAGGAGATGGTAAGCCCAACTCTGTTGCTAGCAAAAATAGTGTTCATTTACTATTGAATCAACCAGTTCTTTCCTCTGTTGGGCAAAAGGGATGCCTAGATAGGAATACATCTATGTGCTGGATTTTGCCTTGTGGCTGTGCTGGGAAACAGAATAATGCCATGTGTTTTCTCTTTCTTCTCCCCTTCCTGTCCCACTTTTTATAATCTTTTTTAATTGAGTAGAGTCACTTTGTCAAACACACAGTAAGGATTAATTAGTCAATGTTTGTTCAGAGGGTATCTTTGAAGTAGTAGTGTTACCAGTTGTATGCTTGAATGATTTTTTGTGATTGTATTACATTGTTTTATATTAGTAAAATACTAGTATAAAATACTAAAGTGGTTTTTGAGAAGAAAACGTACATTCTTGAGTTATTTTCAGACACAGAACTTTATGTAAGATTAATGCTAAAATTATGAATTGAGCAAGAGCACAGTTGTTCTTTTATGTGTTGATACAGCTTTTTTGAGAAGAGAGACTGAGTATGTGTAATTCTAAATATGATGCTCTGGCTTCTGTTTGTTTTTTAGGACTCAAAGTTCAGTAGTTGAACAAATCTTCCTTCAGATCTTATAGTAGCTAATGCAACTTAATGGAATCCATGTTAAATTACCTGATTCTACTACAGATTTTGTCACCTATTTATATATATATATGTGTGTGTGTATATATATATATATATATAATACTCCATTTCAGAATCTAATTAATTGAACTTCACTGACAAAACAAACTGTAGGAGAAGCATTATGCTTTGGGAGAACAATAGTAAAGAAATCTATATTCCTATTTTTTGCCCTGATAAAGCAATCAGTTTGTGGACTTTTATAAAAGATTTTAATTTTTTAAAAAATATTTTCTCCATTTACTAACGTGGTAGGGCTCAATATCAAATCATCTTATCATTAAAATTATTACCATAGCAGCTTTAAGACCTTAAATCAATACAGTCACACACTTCTCTTGTGATGTCTGTAAAACACGTATATGTACATATACAAGTCTATGTAATATAAACATCAAAGCAACTGCACTTTTATTTTTCTCGGTCTAAATATGTTTGGAAGTTTTATTTTGTTAGCCAGTATTTTTGTTTGCAGAGGTAGTATCACTGGAATGATATGTAAGAATTTTTGTTTGTTTCTATTTAGTTTGATAAAGGATATGCTTACAGTATTCGCCACAACTATGGGAAAGAAGGAAAGAGAACTGATTATACCCCATACAGCTGCATGAAGATTATCATGTCCAATCCACCAAGTCAAGGGGATTATCATGGTGAGTTCCTTTTTAAAAGAAAAATAAATTAAAAACAGTGGAAATCCTTGGCTAGAGAAAGTTACTCTCTCCTGTAGTATCTTGAATTATGTATTTAATTTCATGGCCACTAGTGGTTTTGCACTGTTCTCTTTAGATTGCACTTGATAACTTCTGGTTTTCTGTACATTGTGTCATGCAGTGCAATGAGACTAAACGTGTAGATGCTTTAAGAAATAATCAGTTAGAGGTGTTTCGAAATATGAATTCAATCGTACAGAAATTCTGAAGTTTGCTGTGATACTTTAAAGCCTTCTACCTCTGTGCAACTAAATATGGACAACATGCAGTGACTTCACCATTGTTTTTCTAGTACTAAGTCATTCATTTGTGTCTCAAAACTAATTCTGGGACAAAACCGCCCACTCCTGTTTCAGGTGGTGGAACTTTTGAAGGTATTTCTGAAGTATAATTTTTACAAAGGACTATGCTCTCATTACTTGCCATTTCCTGTTGTGTGTGGTTTGTTGTTGTTTTTTTTTTTTTTTTTGACAGTTACTAAGTTTCCACAGCACTATCATTTTTAGTAAGGCACTAACTAAACCTCTTTTCCTGTCACTGACTGTAAATTGTGACTTGTTTGTGTTGGGATATTTTATGTAACTCTTGAGCCTGTGTTGCACTGATAACCATACAGTGGAGTAATTATTAGTAAAAAAAAAGAAAAAAATAAGCAATTGTACACACGGGCAATTAACTTTCTTATTAATAAGCTATTAGACAATTAGGAACAGCTTTGCTCCTCTCCTGAGTGCCTTACTGTGCTAACTCCTGGATAAACAGCCTGGTTTGTGAGCTTGTCTTGCTTTTTACTGTCAGGGTGCCCATTCCGCCACAGTGATCCTGAGCTACTGAAGCAGAAGCTGCAGTCATACAAGATCCCTCCCAGTGGAATAACCCAGGTAAGATGTAATTTGGTGCTTTCATTACATTATTCAAAGGCACTACTTTTCAATTTTACTTTCTATTTGTGTAGAAATATAATAATATTAAAAATAAAAAAAAATGTATCATGAAGTATTTCTTATTACAAAAGAATTAAACCAGAATTCTGACTTTCCAGCTCCAGTGTTCCCTCTGATGTGTTGATCTTTGTTGATCTTTGTCATCATGTTTTCTTGTTTAATATTATGAGTTGGTTTATTACTGTACTGGATACAATGGAGACTTTTATTTCATTTTACTGCACTGGGATTAAAAATATGTTTACATGAATCTAGCATACTTTGGAGAATTTGTTTTTATTCTTACAGTGACTTCTAAAACATATATTCTTAATTATCCATTGCACTAACTTCCCCTAAACAACAAAAGGACACGAAATGCCTATTGAAAGTAAGCAGAAATATTTTTTTTTTATTAACAGCTTTTTAAAATGTAACATTAAAATATGATCTTATTTCTGCATTTTCCTTGCCATATACATGCATACTGAAGAACTGTGACTCTCCTTGCTTGCTCCGGCAAGAAGTAAAGACTGTAAAAGGATGCCATTATCTTCATTGGAGGAAGATGTATGGGTTACAGTTAAGCTGAGACAGTTCAGCAAAAAAGTTGTGTATATTAACTTTCTGAAACTTGCTTTGGTCCATAGAAAAAAAGCTTGCTTGAAGTTGTCATCTTTATTTCATGTGGAATGTCACAATTGTTTGTCAGACTTCAACAGTGTGGAACTAGATAAAAAGGAACATGAAAATTCTACTTAAAATAGTCTGGCTTTGTAGGAATAATTAAGATATAAATTAGAAGAGAATAGTTTTAAAGTGCTTATTGTTCATTCCTTGACCATTTCTCGAAATACCTAGACTTTTCCCTAGGAATGTGGTTTTGGGTTTTGTGGGGTTTTTGTTTTGTTTTGTTTGTTTTTTCTTCTTTTCTCCTTGTTCATATAAATAAGCATTTGACTGTCCTCCATATATCTGACAGGTACCAAAGATACTTTACTTTGGCTTTTTTCCTTTTTATATGCATCAAAAATTGATGCTGCTCTGAGATTTTTATCCTGCTAATCATTGGAAAGATTGGTGGGGATTTACTGTTTTAGCTGCCTTGCTGTGTGTGTGTGACTTAGTACAGGTTATTTCTTCAGTGAATTTGCACAGTGGGGCAGTATCTATTTTAACAGTTCCTACTTGATTTGAATTGGGTTTTAGGTTTTGTGTTTGTGTGTGGTTTTGTTCTTTTTTTCCCTTGTGATATAGGATTGGGGTTCATTAGGAGTCTTAAATTTTCTTATCAAAAGGGGCTTAAGAAAAACCCTTTCCATCAGTGTTTGCTTTGCCTGGAAATGGACACTGTGCTGTCTGTGAATTTTGTGGTGACAATTGAAGTGCAGTTGGGGTACAGGGCCTTGCAGTGGCTAAACCAAAACAAAACAGCCTCCACCCAAAATCTAATAATAATAAAAACAAATAGAAAAGAAATGGTATGTCGCTGGATATTCAGAAATTGATCTTTTACAGCAGACTGAGATATTTAGTAGTAGGAGGAAGAGGATTGATTGGTTCCCATCTGTCTCCAAGATCTCGAACAGATTTTATTGCTGCCACTCCTTGTTGCTACATTTGTGTGGTCCATTGACGCTTGCATAGCTAACAGCAGTTAAGGATTCTTCAATCCAAACTGTGTTTTTTTCAGAGTCTTCTCTGATGCTGGGGATAGTTGTTGAGTATCAGAAATGTCTTTTTTCCTTTAGCTCAGTGAATGGTTAATAGGGGTGAATGGTTTGTCCATCTTTCAGTTCCTGATGTAGTTGCTTTTCCAGTATCTGAGCCTCAAGGACTGACATTTGCTCAAATGGTACGCTTTGAGTCTCTTAAGGAAGCTCTTTCATCTAGAGTTATAACCCCACAGATTCCTATATTTAATGAATGATTCAGAGCTTGACCTTTTAGCTATGTATTTTAATAAATCATATGACTTTCCTGGGTCAAGGCCTCTTATGCTTGTTCCCAGCTTTGTTCCAAAATTCTCTTGCTGTCTTCAAATGTGAACTTTGTTTAGTGTCTTCTCTTCTGTACATGCTCTAGACAAGCAGGTTGTCACAAAGAAAAATTCCTTTCTGTGTGTCAAAATCAGATCAATGTACGTACCTAAATATTTTTTCAGTGTTCTGCCTGATTTATATTAGAGATAAATGTTCTGGATGAAGTGGACACCCAAGTGGCCAGTTTCACACAACTGCAAACTCAAAAGAGCAGTTTTTTTACAACAGTTTACCAGGAATTTGACAGTGAGGGAAGTCTCACATCCAGTTAATGAAAGATTGTGTACAAAATCAGTGCATCATCAATAAATATGTGTGATGGTGTCAAAGCTGAGACAGTAAAAATGACAACCTGTAGTGGATCTGGTAAACCAATGGTACTGGTTTGGTTGGTTGTTTGGTTGGGTTTTTTTTGTTTGGTTTGGTGGTTCTTTTTTTGTTGTTGTTGTTGTTTTCTTTTTTCTTTTTTTTTTTTGGTATTTTTCTTTAAGGATCAAGGAGAATAGAACTATACCCCTGTTTGGTTACTTCACACAGTCCTTCACTTGCCCCCCCCTCCACCCCTCCAGGGTTATGTTTTCTGAGGTTTCAACATCAATCATCTTCATGGTAGTACTTTTGTATTCTCCAATTAAATAAGAGCAAATACTGTTTAAATAAGAGATCTTTTATTAAGTTGCTATTTTTGAGGAAATCTGTATAACAGATACAAAAATGTAGGAACAGGTGATAGACTTGATATAGATGGACCTCATGGGTTATCCATTTTATTATTATATTGCAATTTGGTACATCAAAGTTCCTTAAAATTTCTTTCAGCGATTCTAAGTCTTGTATTTTGACTTGTATCTCTAAATTTTTAATTGATGATGATAATGTGTGGCACTTAATGTTTATTAATTTATCTCTTTTCACAAAGTTCGTATTTTTACATAGAACACTGATTTTCATGTGTATTTGTGGTGGAATTCTTTCCCAAATAAATTAACTGTTTAAAAATCAAATTTTATATCAGGGCACCCTTACACATTTGCTGCCACGAAAGTCTGAAAAAGCACTAGACCTTTGGTCTAGAAATTGTATATTATTCAGGTTTCCCAAGTGATGGGTTAAGACTCCTTGGTCACTGTCCAAAATCTCTCACATAGTTATTGTTTTTTTTATCAAAAAACATCATTTATCAAATGCTTTGAAATTAATAAATCTTTCAAAGTCGGCAGTGTAAAAGTCTTGAAAATAAGATTATTCAGGAAGATCTTTTGGGCCATCTGGCATTGATTTGTGTAAATATGAATCACAGTCACCCAGGTTGGAAGGGACCTTTTAAGATCATGTAGTCCAACCAATGTGGGGGGAAAAAAATACCCCCAACAACCATAAACAACACACCACACCATCCAACACTAAGCTATATCGTTGAGCACCAAGTCAACTTCTCTCTTGAATACCTCCAGGGATGGTGCCTCAATCACCTCCCTGGGCAGCCCATTCCAATACCTGATAACCCTTTCAGTAAAGAAATACTTCCTACTATCTAGCCTGAACTTCCCCTGGTGCAACTTGAAGCCATTACCCCTTGTCCTGTCATCTGTAACTTGGGAGAAGAGACCAACCCCCGCCTTTCTACAGCCTCCTTTCAGGTAGTTGTAGAGAGCGATGAAGTCTCCCCTCAATCTCCTCTTCCTCAGGCTGAATAACCCCAGCTCCCTCAGCCTCTCCTCATAAGATTTGTGTTCCAGACCCCTCACCAGCTTTGTTGCCCTTCTCTGGACCCATTCCAGCACCTCAATGTCTTTCTCGTAGTAGGGGGCCCAAAACTGGACACAGTACTCAAAGTGGGGTCTCACCAGTGCCGAGTACAGGGGGATGATCACCTCTCGGGTCCTACTCACCACACTGTTCTTGATACAGGCCAGGATGCTGTTGGCCTTCTTGGCCACCTGGGCACACTGCTGGCTAATGAATGCTAAAAGGTTCTACATATTTTTCTATAGATGGGGAACATTTATCAATAATAGTTGTGTGCTAGGAGTACATCTCCCTCATTTTATCTGAGATTCTACTTTCTCTTATTTGCTCTTTTGAACCCTGTATTTGGACACTACATTTTTATACTTTTTCAGCTAAAATGTGACTTGTCTTGTATTTGTTTTATTCTTGTTGATTTCACTAGGACCACTTTCGCACATAAACAAAACATTCAAATACAAATTTAACCAGCCAATAGTAAGCCTTTTTTTTCTGATATTAGAGCTCCCATCTATTCTATCACTCTGTCAGAGTGACCCTCTGATATTATGTCTCTTGATCAAGCCAAATGACTCTTTTAGTGTGAGTTTATTGGTGCTGTGGTGCTAGTATTACTGATGCCATCAGTGGGTATAAAACTGTGGAGTATTGACATGACGTGTCTTCGCATCTTAAGATGACATACAGCTTCTTAATATGATGTGGCTTAAAACTAATTATTTTAAAAATTTGAGTTACAGTTGAAACAAACATTAGAATCAGAAGGTGTATCTGGCTATCGTCAGATGAGATTGTAGTGTTAAAAAGGCAGTATATAATTAAATGAGTGGTGTGTATAAATATCTGGTATGAATAATGATAAGAAAAAAGGTAGATGTTGAACTGCTGGACTGATGGGTAGGCTTGTGACAGTAAACAAAACAGCATAGGAAGGCAACTTGAGAACGCTGAGAGATGCAGAACTTGGTGAGAAGCACAGCTAACCTGTTTGATAATAAAAGGCTATAAGAATATTAAAGACTTTTAGAGTACGTGTGTGGATTTTATTAGACATAGTTCACATTTGAAAGTACATAAGGTAGGTGTTTTATTAATTTGGGAACTATTAAAAGTTGAACTAGAAAATATATCTTTTAAACTTTGGACTTAACATTCTAACCACCAGAAGGATGTAATTCAGATGTATGGACAGGTGCTATTTAATGAATCACAGATTACCTGAGTTTGGAAGATGTCTGGAAGTCATCTTGTCCAATACTACTGCTCAAGAAGGGTCATCTAGAACCTGTTGCCCCAGACTCTGTGCAAATGGGTTTTGAATATTTCCAAGCATGGAGACTCCATAGCCTCTCTCTGGCAATCTGTGCAGGTTCTTAGTCAAATGTACCTTTTAGAATAAGTAGAAGAGTTAAAATGCACATTTTTTTTTTCTGTTAGAGAAATCAATGTTGTTAATTCAGTGCATCCAATTTAGAAGTACTCAAATTTATGAGTCAAATCTTAGTTTACTAGGAGTAGTTTATTAGCCTAAATGGACCCTGCTGTTGTGAAAGGCACTTCTCTGCTAATCCCTGCCTCTTGAGTTTCCATTCCTTATACATGGTAAAAAAATACCCAACTTGAGGTTTACCCAAGGAAGGTGAGGAAGAATGATATTTGTTTTCAGATGGCACAAATGGGTGGACAGATTCAGGGGCTGAGTCTTCAGACTTCAGCAGCTTTGATTTATGGTGTATGGTACTATTAATGAAATTTTTATTTAGAAGAGAAAGAAGGGGAAAAGAAACCCACCAAAACAGTCAAAGGGATTAAAAACGCAGTTCAGGATGAGAAAACAAACTAAAATGAACATACGAAATAAAAATGTTGCAACTCATAGTTCTTGAAACTGTTGTAAAGTTAGAATGTACATCAAGCAAATACTTCAATTTTATTGATTTTTTTTTTTTTGGTATTTTTTTTAAACTTTAAAGTATATCAGATGCTTGTTTTCAGACTTGATAACAGTCCAGGCTTTGACTCAGCATTTCCTTGCAACAGAGGAATGTGGGCTATCTCTCATACCTAAAACCAGACATGACTCCTTTTAAAATAGAGGGCTATAAAATCATACAGGACTTGTCAGTTAAATGAAAAAGAGTCACTGAAAAATAGCCAAAAAATTTTGTAATTGTAAAATGTACACTTTTATAGTGCTACTTTAGAACCATGTGAAATCAGAGAAGAGGAATACTCAGGTGCATTAACTTTTCTCGCCTTTGATGTTCACTCTATGGACTTTCACCTGTTTGAAAAATAGCCCACAAGCAAGCAAACAAAACCAACTAGCATTAGATCTGTTTCCTTCTAAAATTATTAACTCTTGATTAATGGTTGTCTTCATTTAATAAGCTGCAGGGGTTGCAGCAGCAAATATAGATACATATTGACATATTCTTTTCATTCAGACATTCACTTAGTCTTTTGTTAAGTATCTAATGAGTTCTTTACTGACATTCGTTAAATAGGAACTTCAGGCTAGAAAACCTGTAAATGAAAAATGGAGGAGAAAATACAGGTATTTTTAAGAGACAGTAATAAATACCATCTTCTGGATCATTAACTGCCTCTTCCTTCTACCTTTATAAAGTGTAATACAATACAAGTAGGTTTTGTTGAGAGTTGTGATGCAAAGTGCAGGGGAGAAACTGCCCTAAATATTGCCACATGCAATGCTGAACACTGCGTGATCACGTACTATACACTGCAAAAGAAGTCAAAGAGTATAAAAGGAACAGGAGCTCTGGCAAAGCTGTAACAATTAATTCCTAGCCTTTGAGCAAGTCCCTGAGGGGAAACAGAGTTTACATCTGGGAGAATTGTACTATACACGTATACATTATAAACATGAAACCTTCAAAATCGGTTTAAAATATAAAGGGAATCTCCAAAAGCAGCACAAAATTCAGATGCCCGTACTGATTAGGAAGCAAAGGGTATGAGGAATCCTGTTGCAGGACTTAACGCTGAGGTGGTCACAAACTGACTTGAAATAGGAGAAAACTGGAATGTGTTCAAATACACTCCAGCAGTTGCACCCAATCATATCATTAGTCACCTCTGAAATAAATAAAAAAAGTCAGAAATGAGTCATACCTAACTGAATCTACAGTAAAAAGATTTAAATTTTGAAAAATAAGGTAATCTGCAGTTTTCAAATAAAACAAACTGACTTTAAGTAAAAATAACAATGGATAATTACAGAGCCCAAACTATCCTGCTGTGCAACATCTTAGCTTTGAATGCAGAGGATCTATAAAGCAGGTGGCTGTGTACAGCTGCCAGACATCATCTTAACCTCATTAGTAGTCGGTAAAGCAACAAAAGAAAAGCAAGTTGCAAATGGCAGTGAAAGAAAAGGCACATAAGAACTAACAGAAAGAGTCCTTGGGTACGTCCCTTCACTTGCAAAATAAAGCAATTTAGTGTAAATGTCTTAGAGGCAAAAAATTGCTGCTGTGAATTAACGTAGTTTTGAGTCGAGGTCTGTTTCTGGGTAACACTAGGAAAAAACAGCTGCAAGCTTGCTTTCATTATGTGCACAAATGCAACAGGAAATGTAATATTTATAATGAATTATATGAATTCTGTTTTATTTAAATATGCGATTGTTAGTTTCTGTCACACAGGACTCCTTTCTTCTGGACTCCATTTTATTGCAATTTTTAACCTTTTTTGTTTCTTCTCTTAGCAACTTTTTCACTACTGAGGCCAGTTAATCCACTAAACCTGTTCTTTAGATATGTTTAATGTGCCCCTTATTCCTCAATGCCATCGTATATGCAGAAGGTGAATCTGGTCCCCAGTGATGTGGCCAGTTCAAAGTTACGTATGTACTATTTTGGCTGTCTTCTGGCTGCCTCTCAGGATGGATATAGGAGCTGAATTATAACAGCTTTGCCCTGAATGAACCACGAATGTTGCTTTGGCTTTTCCATCCAACCACAACTTGTAAGCAACATGTAGGAACTGTATAGCTTTGTCATCTTTACCTGTCAAACTTGGCTGAAATTGGCTGACCAGTCAAATTCAGGGAGGTGATGTGGTGGAGAGACTAAAGGAGCCCGAGCCAAGATGATGACTACCAATGCAATCGTATATGTTAATAAACTTAACAAACTGGATTAAAGTCTTTGGTCTGTTCTGGTAACTAAAACCGACTGGAGAGCTGGGCAGAGAAGAATCTAATGAGGTTCAACAAGAGTAAGTGTAGGGTCCTGCACCTGGGGAGGAGGAATGCCAGGCACCAATATAAGTTAGGGGTGGACCTGCTGGAAAGCACTCCTGAGGAGAAGGATCTGGGGGTCCTGGTAGATGGCAGACTATCCATGAGCCAGCAGTGTGCCCTTGCTGCCAAAAGGGCCAATGGAATCCTGGGCTGCACAGGGAAGTAGGTCAAGGGAGGTCATTCTCCCCCTCTACTCTGCACTAGTGAGGCCACAATTTGAATATTGCATCCAGTTCTGGGCTACCCAGTTCAAGAGAGACAAGGAATACTGGAGAGCATCTAGCATAGGGCAACAAAGATGAGTAAGAGATTAGAGCATCTCTCTTATGAGGAACGGCTGAGACAGCTGGGACTCTTTAGCCTGGAGAAGGCTGGGGGGAGACCTTATTAA
>VZRU01011709.1:90883-110824 GCA_013398155.1 Pedionomus torquatus
CTTTCTTCTGGACTCCATTTTATTGCAATTTTTAACCTTTTTTGTTTCTTCTCTTAGCAACTTTTTCACTACTGAGGCCAGTTAATCCACTAAACCTGTTCTTTAGATATGTTTAATGTGCCCCTTATTCCTCAATGCCATCGTATATGCCAGCACACACTGCCAGCTCATGTTAAGCTTCTCATCCATGAGCACTCCTAAGTCCTGCTGCTCTCTAGCCATTCTCTGCCCAACCTGTATTTGTGCCTGGGATTGCCACATCCCAGGTGCAGGACTCTGCACTTGGCTTGGTTGAACTCCATGCGATTTGCATTAGCCCACCTCTCAAGCCTGTCCTGGTCCCTCTGGATGGCATCCCTTCCCTCCAGCATGTCGACTGCGCCACCAAGCTTGGTGTCATCAGCAAACTTGCTGAGGGTGCATTCTACCCCTCTGCCCATGTCTCCGACAAAGATGTTAAATAGCACTGGTCCTTGACGGACATCACTCGTCACTGTGCGCCACTTGGACATTGAGCTGTTGAGCACAACCCTTTGAGTGCAGCCATCCAGCCAGTTCCTTGTCCACCGAGTGGTCCATCCAAACCCATGACTTTCCAGTTTGGAGACTAGGATGTTATGCAGGATAGTGTCAAATGCTTTGCATGATTCCAGGTAGATGACATCTGTTGCTCTGGTGCCTGGTTTCAGGCTTCATTGCCTCATTGGCCTTGATCTTATACAGAAGAACATCTAACAAGAAGTGGCAAGAAGGATAGAAATGTAACCACTTGGGCTATTACAGAGAAACAATGCACCTAAGTACTTTCCTGGCAATGTGTTGCTGGTTTTATCTATTCAGCAAATGTAATTTATTTATACATCTGTCAATAAATACAAGGTGGCATCCAATAATGACTACATCAGGGACTTAAGTTGGAGTGTATTGCTGTGTTTGACATAAAGGTCAACCTTGGGAAAGGGGCTTGAAATTAACATTTCTTGAAAACTATTTTTCTTTCCACTGAGGCTATCTCTTAATTCCAGCAATTTTCTCCATTTGATAAGCAGAGCATACGTTTTGATTGTATAAAAGGGGAGGGAGGAGATGATGAAACTTTAAAAGATTTCAACTGGCATTGCATGCTGGTGATAAGAATGGGATTTTATGCAGCACAGATGAGATTACCTGAAGTAGAATTGGGAAGCAAATTGTATTTACAAAAGATGGCACGATTTTCCTAATAGGTGTTCAAAACAGGCTTTTCACTTGCATATTCTGCTGAGCTCAACTAGAAATAACTTCATTTCAAAAAGGACAAATCTGATTGAAGTTAAAAGCATTCCCCTCTCATAGATACTTGTCTAAAGGATTTGCATTAAATTTTCTTGATGGGAGCACAGTAGTATTTTATTCTGCATCTGCATGAACTGGTAATGTGGAAAATAAAAATACAAATTGAGTCCTTGATTGCTTCATGCTTCAGCCAGTTGAATGACTAGATTTGTGCCTGCAATTATGGAAGAGATGTTGCAATATGATAGTTTGACAATAACTGTCACAATTGTATTACAGAAATATAGATTCAACTTATTCTTGAAGTTAAGAGTATTGACATTACATTTTAAGGTACAGGCACATCTTCCTGTGGTTTTATCTTGTTTTTTAATATAGCCAGGGTACTTTTTAAAAACAGTAATATTTAGAAATGTTGTCAGTTAATACTAAGATACACGTGTGTCAAAGATGTCATGTGCCGCAGAATTCCATGAGGTATGCACAAGACCGTTGTGAAGTACCGTGTCATAATAAGTATCAACAAGCTGTACCTGTGCTACTTCTGAATCCATTATGTTTTTCTTCCTCCGTATAGATCCTGGAATTGGTGAAGGGCATGCATTACCAGCTGGCCTGTCAGAAGTACTTTGAGTTGACACATGATGTAAGTGGCTACTAATTTTTCTTAAACTGTAGTCACCAGCATTATCTTGAGGCAGGCCTTGGAAATCGTGCATGAAGACTGGAAACTATTTGCAGTTTTGACATCTATCACTAGCTGTCTTGCCTTGTTAATTTTAATTTCAGTAATTTAAAATACACTTCAAATATTTTGTAATTTTCTGCATTTATGCACTGATGTTATCAGTACCCTCAATGATACAAGATGTAGTAAATGGTTATGTGTCCTTGCTGAAAATGTAAATATTGTTGGATTCTGTCTATTTCAAGTCATTTAACTTTTTCATTATCCTGTTTTTAAACAAATTGTGGGGTTTTTTTAACCTACTAGGCAAGCTTGATATTTTGATATATACCTTAATAACAAAAACAGGTCTAAGAAGTTTAACTAGTACTAATCTTCCAGCACTTACGTAGTTAATTGTTAATTTTTGCTTCATATTTTTTCATGTCTGTCTTTGCTCCTTGCACCAAAAGTCATCTTTCTTTTCTGCTGTTGAAAAGTATCTTACTTCAGTGAGATAAAGCAGAGTGCCCAGAAAGGCACTTGCTGTAGTTTGAATGAGACATGCCTACGGACATGGTTTTTAGAGGAATATTTTTAGAGCATTTAGCTGCTAAAATTGTTACCAGCCTGCTTGGATTTTTTTTTTTTTTTTGTCCTACAGCTATATGCTTTAGTAATTTTTAATTTTTTTTTTTCCATGATGTGGTCAAAAGATGTATCTCTAAAGCTGGAGACAGTGAATCAGACAATCAAACCCTTGCTTTTCTGCATATCACTAGCAGAGCTTTTTCAGTGAAGCAAATTTCTGAAGAATCTGTCAGCATAACATTGATTGTTATCGTTTCTAAAAATAGGTGAAAAGTCTCGTAAAATTTTCCTACAACTAGTTGACTGGCTCACATGAATTTCAGCTTCAGTTATGTAAAAAGTTTAAAAAAAACCCAAGTGTTTGATTCGTGTTGGGGAGATAATTCTATAATTCTTGAAAATTGCTATGTGTATATGGGGTATATATACTAGAATTGACTTTGTAGTGAAGACTTTTTTAAGGTTATGCTATTTTTCTAAGTTCGCAGGGTCGGTTGCACACTGTGTCCACTTAAGGGATCTCTTTGCACTTCCTCCCCATTAATTTATCTCAAGTTTCTACTGTATCTTCAACTCATGCTGGCAGCAGCTTTGCTCTTTGCTTCAGTAGTCTAGTGCTGGGCGCTACGACTATGCTTATAATAAATCCAGCTGAACTACAGTGAGAATGTTTCCATCTATTTTTCTGGGGAGGTGGGTTGTGTATCTTTGCACCTCAGTGCTACTGGTTCAAATTGCATAGGCTACCTAAAAGCTACTTCTCTGCATATTCTTTGTAAACTGGCCTTAGTAACTTTATTGCTGTGCCGCTCCTGAACTTTCATTTCACTATTTCACAACCACAGAACAAAGGCAACCATTATTTGTGTGGTCAGCCACATTGTCTTCAGGCAGAAACTAATCTGTTAAGGAAATGTACATACAGGCAACTTGTTATGTCTTCCAATAAGTGTGGGAAAGCACTACATGTATTGTGTGAATGGTTTTATCATATTTTTCAAGTTCTGGGATATTAGGGCGTATTCCTTTTTGGGAACGTTTTTTCTAAGTAAGACCATCATTTGATCAAGACAAGGTCTTTTGACTTGATACAATGATGACTGAATAATGGATATTTTCAAACATTGTCACATTTTAATAAGAATCAAGAAAAAACTATGTTTATATGGTAACTAAAGTAAACATTCAATCGAAAGACATCCAAAATACTAAATGTAACTTTCATGATGATCAAGTCTGGATTTTAAGCCATATGAAAAGCATCATAACTGTTTGAAGTTCTAATATATGTACTCCAGTTCATAATAAATTATTTCATGTTGATTAACCCTTTTAGGTAAATTTTATATTGTACTAAAGTGAGGATAATATGGAAGGCAAACAGACCCTGAAAATGTAAGCAGTATAAGTGTAACCCAAAGAAAATTGTCAAACTAATAAGGAATGCCTTTCATGGTCACAGTAATGTCAAGATTATGCTCAGATTGTGTATAAATCCACTGTATAAATCTGGTCTTATAAGGATCTGAGCATTATGAATGAATAAGAAAGCCTAATTGGCTAATGTCTGTGTTAATATTCCAGTATTGCTGTAAATTATATTGTTAATGTTTGCATGAATTAGTTACTTGTTGTAGTTACAGCTGCAGCAGCTGATTAATTTGTATATTAATACTCATCTCTAAACATTTTATTCTTGCATACTGATATTTTATAATTCTTGTGTATTTATAAGAAGTGAATGAAATCTGACACATAGCAAACTTTCTGGTACAGAAGAATCACTTTTGAATAGTTTATTTTAAAACATATGTGAAAACTATTTTTATTATTTCTTTGTGATCAAATCACAAGAACACAGGATTTTTGTTGCTGTTGTTAAAAAAGGATGTGGTCAATTGCTAGAACTTACTGTAGCACCCTGATTGCTCCATGTGGTTTTTCTGTAGTGTCAACTGTGGCATTATCAGCTGTCATTTTAAAAGCTATTAATTAAAACCCAGAAATACTACAGCTACATGTTTTTCAAAACAGTATTTGCAGCGGCAGAAATATAAAATTAGAGTTTGTAGGAAGGCCAGTATGTGCAAAGTGTGTTGAATTAAAAAAAAAAAAAAAGCTGTGTTAGTATGATCCACTAGATGATAAACAGTTCTGTCTGAAATGACAGGCATTTTCACTTGGATCAATACATTAGAAGCTTAAAATTTTGACTGCACAGAAGACACGTTTTTCTTTGGGCATAGTGGATTCCAGATGGATTTACAGGTGTGAATGATAAAGCTGTTAGAGAAATCTAGTTTATTTCTGATAGTAAGTTTCAGGTAACTTACAGCTAAGTTAATGATGAAGCTTATAAAATTGATGTGCTCTGATCTGTATTACCTATCATAAAGTAGCATGGGCAGTCTAATATAAAAAAGCCAAGGAGTTTGTTTATGCTTCACCTCCATTTTTGTGGTCAAATTTCTTGTGTATTTCCAGCCAGAGCAGAATACTTTTATTTAGAGAACCTTGTTGAAAATTGCACAGAACAGACTTGTTTATGTATCGCTGTATCTCAAATGAAGATGATGATAAGCAGAACTTCCCTTTCTCTCTTTAGACTCTTAAAAATAGGTGATTAAATGAATGGGCAGAATTCTTTTAATTAAAACAGGGTACCTGGAGTCATACTCCAGTTTCAACTAATAACGTGTATAGAGCTTTTAGCCAGATACTGTCAATCATCTCTGAAAACATTCTCCATTCATACAATGAATTGCTTCTACAGCTTATTCCAATTTGTTGGGGTGATAAAAGTTTAGAACAAAATTAAGAGTTCCAAAGTGAATCTTAAATTGATCTGAAGAAAACAGATTTTAAGGTTAAAAAAAAAAACCCCAACTAATTAAGAACTGCTGCTGCTAAAGCCAGCTTTTTACTTTATCACTTCTTTTTAAGCCTTTTTGGTGTAAAGAAGTAATTTAGTTCTCATGTAATAGAAATTGGTGCATGGATGAAAGCTGGCTAGAGGAAACTCATCCAAATAAGACTGAAATGAAATTCAGTAGTGGCTTCAGGTTTCTTTTTTTTTGCTTTGTGCCTTTAATTTTGAGTGCCAAATTACTGTGCTAGTCCTGTCACTTATGTTTTACATTTTTCAAGCAAGGTCGCTTACTACAGTTGCCAATGTCATCTTTGTGTTGGAATTAGATTTTTATTATATTTGTTGCAGTTTTTAGATACAGATAAGCTCATTGGTGGTAATGCATTGATTCAGGGTTCCATTTGAAATGCGCATTGAGTCTCTACTTCATGATTTTTCACAACTGGCTGAAATTTAAACTGATGGGTCTTGGCATATTAAATCACCGACACTGTATGTGACACCTAGGAAATGCTGTATCTGCGAAGTTGTCCGTTATGCTTGAATTGGCCCCGTTGCTCTGGGGAAAAAGGGAAGATAGTAGGAACAGACAGTTTCCAGTATAAGGCTTTTAGTCCTCCTTGGTTTATTGTATCCCAGGGTTGGGAAATTTTCTAACATTATGGAAGAGCAGTATTTTTTTCAAAATGTTCTTTGTATTCAGATAAACTGATAGGCAGATAAAAGGTGCAGATTACCTGAGTATGAGGTGGAAGCACCTTTTTAAGTAAGTATTTCCAACTTCTGAGCCTCTGAGAAGGTACAAAGGTTCTAACTGAGATTTGTGGTAAGTCAGAATAGCTTATTTCTAAAACTGAAATATTTGTTGATTTGAAATATTTAATGAGCATCAGTGAAATGTTCACTTATCAGGTAATTATGGAGCTGAAGGAATGCACCTGCTAACTGGAAATGAGCAATAAAAATATGCTGCACCTTATGCTAGTTTTTGTAGTCTTATCCACTAAAGACTAAGTGTTCTTTGGTATTGGCTGTGCATCTAGTTTCAGGATGCCAATGTTGGCACTGATGGAGCAGAGATAATCTTGATCTATTGGACTTCTGTCTTAGCCTTCTGCCTTGTAAATATTGCGTTTGTTGCTGCTGCAAAAAATAGGGAAAGAGGTGAAGCTGCCTTCACAGTTTCACACTGATGCTAAAGATCTCGATATATATTATGCAGTTGTAACAACTTTTAGTAGTATTCCTTACTGCCATTTGCACTATAGGCTTGTCTCGGTCCCTCTTTTGCATAGGGATGTATGTTCAATTGTCAATCTATGAAGCTATGGCATTTTACTTAGGCTGTTTTATATGTTTTGGGATGTTTTTTTTCTTTACTACAGTAAAGACAGTGTGAAATGCTGTTTGAATATGCCAAAATAGTCCTCATATTTCTAACAGGAAGGAAGAAATTTTATGATGAAGTAAATCAGTGTCATGCTTATATTTGCTGGGACCATATTTATAAATTGATGCCTTTTTCTTCAACAAAATTGACACCAAATTGCGAATTAATTTGTTCGTGAATGTGAAAAAGATTGTTTTTTGAAATAAATATAACTCACTGTTCCTTTCCTTTGTGCAGGTTGATGACATTGGATTTTCTTTGAATCATCCTAACCAGTATTTTGCAGAGAGTCAAAGGCTATTAAGTGGTGGAAGAGAACTGAAGAAGGAACTGAGTAATTCAGGAAACTCTCAACAAAAAAGTAATAGTCAGGAAAACATGAATTCGAGTTCTCCCACCTCTTCAAATACAACAGCTGATGCAGAACTGGAGGGACTGGAGGCATACTTCACTGAAGACTAAGAGGCTAGCTGTGGGGTTTGGTTGGTTTGGAGTTTTTTGGTTTTTGTTTTTCTTTTTCTTTCATCCTTTCCCTTCTCTAGCTGAATTTGTCCCTGTACTGAGAAATATGCACTTCACTACCTGGAACACACAGGCAATTAGTGCTTTGAATAGGGCTGAAGAAAAGAAAGATAGATACTGAAGCTTTAATTGCATCCATACTGATGTTTGCTGCTTTAGGATACTGTATTATATGGCATGTTGGAGGATGGGAAATGAAAGTTCCTTCCCAATTATGAGGTGATTTTTGTCTAACTTGTTTTCCTTCAAAATGTTTAAATATTTTCATCCCATTTTGTGGTCACATTTCTATGTTTCTTCTTAATAAAAATTTGGCAAAGCAAAAGTTTGTGGTATTTTCTTTGTAGCTGTATTTGGATGGTAATTAAGTAGGAGTTCTTATATTCAAAATTACCCTCTGGAGGAGTCTGTCTCTCTTTCTGCATGAGGAGCTGAGAGAAATCAGCTTCCTATTTGTGTACCTTGACACTAAATTTAGAGAGCTGGTTTTGGTGCTTGAAATAGAACATAAGCAGAATTTAGATACCTGTATATAGGAAGGTAATCCAAAAATCTGATAATCCACCAACTGACTCATCTTTAAGAAGCTAAAAACTTATTACTATATATTCCTTTTCAATTTTAAATATTCCTCAATGTCTGAGCATGGCTGGAGCCTCCTGTATTCTGCTGAGCGGCATTTGATGGAACCAGTGTATGGTGGGTGGAAGCTCTAAGAAGAGCTGGTATTTTATATCACACTATTAGAATATCTTCCCAGGGATTTTAAAGGCCTGCATTTTATTTTATCTGATGTTTAAGGAGTTTCAAGACTACACTTCCCTTTCCCTGGAGAGGGACCTAGCTACAGGTCTAGCTATTTGTTCTCTATTTGAATCCCTAAAATACAACACGAGTAAACCACACTCTATATAATTATTGGGCTGTAATGTGGAATTACCAGACTAATGAAGAAAGAACAATGAGTAGAACATTTTTGGAAATGCGTAATATTACCCCAGGTGGACTCTAGAAAGAACATGCATGATGGGTTCAGTATTTATTAAATACTCTGTTGTGCGGAATTTAAAACACACTAGACCCAGTTCTGCAGGAGGGCTGCTCAAATCTCTACAGTAATTTCAGCCACCACCACACTTAGTTCTCAGTCCAGATCCAGTTTCTCAAGAGGCTAGTTTGTTGTTGACCTTATTTTTCAACATGTAGCAAACTCTAGAAATCCCTTTTCCTTATTAGAATTTAGTGTTGTTTCAAAAATTTTACTTCCACTCTTCAGCTGTAGTATTTCTGGATGTTAAAAAAAAAAAAATATATATATATATATATATTTTAAAGCTCTTAATCACGTTTAAACCATTTGGGAAAGTGCTGCATTTTTTAATTACAGTCTCTTATTAGGGTTTCTTAAGGTCAGTTGGAACTTACTGCCAGTGATGGAGTTTGTTCCCAATAAGTCACTTTTTTCCCCTTTGTCATAGTGGACATAAACCTGTCCAAGTCACTGTTCTTTCTCATTGAGGATGGGTGCAAGAACCATTTTCTCTAACACAAATAACTTGAGCAGTGTTCCTGTGGCCTGCAAGAACAATATCCCGAAACAGAAAAGAAAATATACAGCATTCCTGTATATAGTTGTCACCCTCTTAATCACCGTAACTATAAAGAACACTTAATTACTAAGACCTGATGTCCATAAACCTAGAAGAAATGGCTAAATGAGGGCATCCCAAGCTTTAGGAAAGACCATTTTTGACAGATATGGTTAAGCTGACATTCACCAAGAAGTGAATAGACCCTTTCTACTTCACTGAGCAAGATTTTTACTGCAATTGGTACTAACTGATGTCTCTATGGAGTTTGTTTTTAATTACTTCCTTCAGTTGAGGATTATGAACTCAGCTCTGCCAAGCAGGAGGACAGTGCAGGGTACCTCGACCAGCTGCTTAGAAAACTTCTTACATGAAGTTGAATACTCAGTGTATAGTTGCATGAGGAGATAATCAATTTGATTTGGACTAAGGTTTTTAACTGCGTGAACTAAAATTAAGTAGCAGGAATATAATAGAAGTATCTTTTTCTCTCTACCAGTAAGTTGTTGGCATTTCCTTCAATTCCAGATGTCTAAATATTTTAATTAAACCCAAATAAAGATAACTACTGTGTGTTATTCCTGGGTGCTTTTGAAGAGTTTTAAGTTTTCAATGATTGTTTTTGGGATGAGAAGTTGACTCTTCTCAGAACTCTAAATAAATAAATGTCTTCAGCATATCTTTTCAGTGTATCGTGTTCATGACTTCATGGTTCGCTACGGTGAGCATCTTGCATGCAAATCCATGAATGATGCTTAACCTAAATCTAGTCTCGAGGTGGCTTTTTGCTTATGTGCATAATTTGCAGTGCTTCGCTGAGCAGAATCTATCGTGTGAATTAGCTGTATGGTTACTCCGCATCTGTTTGTTCTGCCAGGTGAAAGACTGAAATCTAATAAACATATCCTTCTAAACCAATCTCTGTGGGATGCTTATAAGTGACTGGTAAAAACTTCCCAAGGGTGAAGAAAAGAGGGTGAGGTTTCTATTGACAATGGCTCCAGCTGTTGCTCACCATTCAGAGTAGGTGTCAGCACTGAAAGGTGTCCAGCCTGGGCCCTGGGGTCACAGTGGCTTTGGAAGAGGGAAGGGAGGGATAAAAGCATCAATATGTTTATTTACTGCATGGATGAGCTGTTGCAGAGTATTGAGCTAAGAGGGATATGGGCTGTTGGCTACATTTATCGAAAAGAGCCATCAAATCCCTAGAAAAACAAGTGGTCTTGTGGGTGACATCTGAAGGACTTTGTCTTCTAATAACCATGAGTCACAAATATCTCAAAAAATACATTCCTATACAGATTTCCATATCTATGAAGGCCCAGAATCACATCATCAAAAAATTGTGATGCTAAACCTGGTTGTTTAGCTTTAAAAAAAAATAAAAATACCCTTGTGCATAAGTAAAATAGTAATAAGCGATCATTTCAGGGCATAGTTTTCATGATTACAGGCAGTGGTTACTATTCACAGCTACTAATGGGTGAGTGATTCAACCCCAAGAGCTTTTTCACTTTGGCAGGCAGCAGGCCCTTCCAGTTGTGAGTGTTCCCTCTGAGCAGGGTTTCAGTGGAAAACACTCCCTAGAAGGGTTTTTGATGCCAGCTTTGCTCTTCAAAATAGGTCTGGCTGAATGGAGATATTCAGATGTCAGATTCAGAACTTCATGTTGTCATTGTCTCATTTCGTGTGGTTTGTGTTCAGGGAATTGGGAAGAGGGAAAATATAGACCAGGAACATGTGTAGACCCACCTGCTTCCTTCATTGGTCTGTGGGAAGCCGAGGGTTGCTTAGATGATAACTACTCACCAGACTTGCTATATTTTGGTCATTTTTTTTCTGAAAGAAGGACACTTTCCATTTCTCATTTTCTATATATTTCTATATTTCTCACTATACTGAGATGCCATGTAATGCAAATTGCTCTCCTCCTGAGTGTGGCAGAACCAAGGCATCTGTCCCTGAAGGACAAAAACTCTGGATTAATTTATCTGCTGCTGCTGTAACACACTTTTCTCTATTGAAGATGCAGGCTATAAGGAGCACATGATGCAAAGTACACAGAGGTGCAGCACTTGGCACCTTATCATGTTTGAATGCAAATCAGACAGCAGCTTCCATTGCTCAGCTGAAAAAATACCTGAGGAAAAAAAAAAAAGACCAACTTTGAAATTATAAGGAAATGTTGGGAGGTTATAATGATATTATTTTGTGTAATAATTTCCAGAAGAGCTATTGTGGCAGGGTCTCATTGCACAACAAAAGAGCAAGACGATTTTTTTTTTTTCCTCAACAGCTTACAATTTAAATTATGAGATGTTGTGATGAGTGAATGTAACTAATATGAGGGGCTGATGATAAAATCAAAAAGGAAAGGACTGTGACCAGAAGGTGTTTTTACATAGATATGGTTTTGTATAAATTGAAGGTTTGAGGTAGGTTGTTAAAATCGACACGTTAATTATGTCCATAGTCTCAGCTGGCCACTTGCCTATCCAATATGAGCTGGCAATTTACCATAGCTATTGCGGCAGAAATGGGTACCAAGGATTTGAAATCAATGAATACAAAGCAGGGAAACAACATGAAATTAAATAACATGCTAAATAACCCTGAGCTGAAGTCTGTGCCTCCCTTACTCTCTGAGTTCTCTTGCTGTCCACAAACTTTTCAGCGTCTTTGACAATGCAGAAGCTCTTGTTTGAATCGGGGCCCTCACTTACTTGTTCTTTGGTTTGTGTTTTTGATGTGACATTGCCGCTGTAACAAAAGGCACAGGAATCCTGGCTGTTCTTGAAACTAGCTGGATGCTTCTGAATTTTAGGCAGGTGTGTGGGCTGAATTGCAAACTGTTTGCACCTTTCCAGCTGGTGATAACAGCCTTAAAGATGTTCCTTTTAAGTTTTCACTGATGCACTTAAGTGCAAATAGATGCAACTGCTTGGGCCTGTCGTGCACATTACCCTTTCATAGACTCGATTTCAACTATCAGTGTCCAAGCCATGGCTTAATAAGAGTAACTGTTGTCCCTGCTGCCGATCCAGTCACTCTTTACGTTGAGTGTAGAAGCTGTGAGTGACAGCAGTTCAACAACCATTGGCTGGGAAAACTATGAATGTTTCTGCATCTCCAAAATCAGTGCAGGTTCACTGATACCTGCCTGAAGAAAGAATAAAGGAGGAGTTTAAGATGGTTAGCTGAGAAGGAGGCACAGCCACCATGGACTGCTGATGGAACAAACGGTAGAACCAGGTGAGAATTCTTGGTTTGGTTTGGGGTTTGGTTATTTTTTATTTTTTTTTTTGTTTGGGTGTTTTTGTTTTGTTTTGTTTTTTGCCAAGGGTCATTTCGACACTTAGTACTGTACATACTGCACTTCTGTTTCACATATATCGACATGAGAAGGATGCTTTGGTGTCTGAACAAGACCTCCATTTATGATGTTGTTCCTCTCAGAGTCCAGAAAATTCTATCTGTTTCCTTGCCTGGGATTCTGGAGAAAGCAGAGCCCAGTTATTTGTATTATCATTGTCCAAGTCTCCTGTACTCACCCTTATAACCTTTTTGCCAGTTTATAAAAGACCTTTTTTTTTTTTAAATTTTATTAGAACTTCATGTTTTCTTTCTCAAACACACACTTCTGTCATGTGAGGATTTTGACACAGCAGTCCTACTCCCATGTCCAACATGAATGGCATGTGCGGGCAGTTCATGCATTACTCCAAAAGAAATGCTCTAGAGTCAGGTTTCTCTTTGCAGAGCTTTCAGCTCTGCCTTGTTGAGGGAAAAACATCCACAGTAGCTGGCAATTCTAATTTGACATGAGTAAAAATACATTGGCTTTGAGTGACACTGGGCTAACGCACATCGTGAGATGACATTTCTAATTTGTCATTTCAGCTATGTTAGCTCTTAGGTGTCAGTTCATAATTATTCATGAAGATTATTTTAATGTAGGCGGGTTTGGTGCACTAAATTACGTTTATGAGTGATCGCAAGGGCATCTAGAGCCTGGATTATCTTTGCTTGTTTCAGTCCATATAAAAATAAGTAAATATTAGGCACACAAACTAGTCATAATTCCTTCTGTTTTGAAAGGTCTTCTGTTTGAAATAAGCTTTGTAATTCAGGTGAGAAATTGTGGAGCTGCTTGCAATCTCTCAATCCCACCTCTAATTCTCATACTGTAGAACAGCAATAACAAGCCTTGATATATACATATTGCCTATTCAGTACACTATTTGTTCTGATAGGCAAACCTTAAATATTCATTGTTATCGCTGCTGCTTTGAACTCCCTGAGCGTTTTGAATGGAGATGAGTGCTTTCTACCTAATGAAGCTAAATGAGTGTAGCTGTAGCTTCCTAGTCCATACCTCATCCCTGGCAACTGTAACTGTCTGAATGCTCAGGAAAAGGAAGAGGACAAATGGGCAATGATTCTTCCACAGGCAGTCCATCAATTTTTAAAACAGGTTTTGAAGGAATGTGTGTTTTTCACCTTCGTGTGTTTGTGCAACAATAGTTCCCATGATGTGATTATGTATTTTGGGAAAAAACACTTCCTTTCTGTTATTTTAAGTTCAGTGCCTTTATGTTGTATGATGAAGAAACAGCAACTAACTGTTCTTTTTACCTTTTCAATATAACAGGTCCTCACTGTCCTTCCTCAGTTATTGCTTTCCTAAACTGGAGAGTCCTAATGTGTTTAATAGCTCTGCACACGGATGTCCTTCTATGCCTCTGATATTTCTTCTTGCTATGTCTTTTTTTGGTATGTGGTTTATCTCTAGCCCAGCCTTCAGGTTGTGTTTTCAGTCCTGGTGCTCTGGAGACTTGCTCAGTCACTGTTGCAATGCAGCTGATGAGTCTGACTACGTATCCAGAGGCAGGAGTTCACATCTCACCTCCAACCTGGATGAAGGCTGCTGCCAGCTGACTTTGTAATTGGGTACTTGGTAATTTCACTGGGGGTAACCAAGGTGGCTGGGCATGATGCAGAGAAAATAACTCTCTTGGGTTTTCTTGGCTCCAGAAACTGAGATGCCACAAACATCTACCTGATAAGGATCTGTGCTTGAGACTGACCTGCCAGACTATTTATGAGGGTATACAAAATACGTGAGTTATTTAGGCAATGCAGTGGAAGCAAGTGATTCTGTAAGACTTTGCAACAGCACCTATTTTTTTTCTAATTTAATCTCTCATGTTGTTCTAATATTTACCAACAAAAAACCCAAACATGTCTTGTAACTAGAATATATATGTAGAAGGAGGTAGTAAATTAAGCAGTTAGGATTTTTCATAATATTATTTTTCATAACAAATCTAAACCATTTTAAACTTTGTCATACTTCATGATGAATCTTGAGATTAATATAATAACTTCATTTATATGAAGTATAATCTAGGCCACTCCATGGAGCTCAGAGTGCTGTGTCAAACACTTCAAACATCATCTGCCTCAAGCAAAAGCTTCAGCTGTAGTAAGAAATCTATGACTTAAAAAAAAGGGGTCTATTAAAAAAGATCCGTATCAAAAAGCCCCCAAAAAACAGGGAGGGGTGGATTCTGTCTTCACTTCTGGCTCTCAGAGAAAGGATAAATATAGGGCATCTGAGGTTCTGTAAATTGTTACATCTTTTGTTTTCAGAAGATTGGTTGGAGGTGTGACAAACATGATTTATTGTCCCTTTGGACTGCATACAGATACTTGATTGATTTCAGTGTTGTGAAAGCTAAAGCAAGTCCCATGCTTTATCACCAATCTCTTCTCTGAGAGATCTTGAAGATGAAATAAAATGCCCTAAATATAAACTATTTTTATAATTCCTGATTGACCAAAGAATAAGGTATTTTCTAAACACTTTCTCTTGTTCTGAGCATCACAGATCTCATAGTCTCTAAACACAGGCATTTAAGGTTCATAAATATCTTTGTATTTGAACACAGTGTTTTGTATTCTTGTCTTGTGTTTATACAGCAAGAGCGAAACTTTAGCTTCAGCAGTTTTCATCCACTAGCTCATGTGCAAATAATGCTAGCAAATGATTTTAAATTGATGCCAGAAAACTGATCTACTTTGTATTTTAATTATTATTTTATAATCATAACTATTCATAATTAGTAATATGCCAATTATTGCACAGCCAAACAAAGCAAGAAAAATATCTCTTGCTTGGCAGATTTGGTTAACTACAAAATCAGAAAACTCCTGTTCCTGCTAACAATTTAAATGCAACCTAATAATTTATGGCAAACAGATTTTGGATACCTACATATCCAAAATGGATGCTCAGATACTTGATTGATTTCTGACATGACGACTGAACTATCCTCTTCACTCGAGGTACATTCCTCAATGTTCTGGCTCGGGGTGGAGCAGAGCCAACTTTCTCTTCTTGCTGTGGCAGCCCGGGTCAGCTGACTTGGTTGTTTTCCATGGGGGGAGGGGTGGACGGGTCTGGTAGCCCAAAATGACCAATAGGGTGTTCCATCCCATCTGCTGTGCTCAGGATAAAAGCTGAGGGACTGGAAGAGTCAAGTTGGATCTTCTTTAATAGCTTGGCTTCTTTGATGGCTTGCTTTCTTCAATGACTGATCTCTGATGAAGACCCTGTCAGTTTGTCTGCCTTTGATCCTGATTTGCGGGTTCCTGAATCAAGACTTGGAATCCAGTTTCCATTCATCACTGAATCCAGTTGGGAACTTCCACAGTGCCTGCCAGTGACATCTCCCTGGGAGCTTAATATGGTTTCGTATATGTTTGTATATATTTCATCTATTTAATTTATTTGTATATATTGTATCTATTTCATAATTTCCTTTTTTAATTTTGTTATTAATATTTCATTAAACTAGTTTAATTTTTCTAAACTCATAAATCCCTTTATCTCTCCTCTTCCTCTCCTTGGAGCAAGAGATGAGGGAGAGCGTCTGTTGTCGGCCAACCTGAACTGAACCATGACACTAACATGTCAGGGTTAAAAAGCCATGCCTGGGGCTAAGGAAGGCCTGGAGCTAACACACTGTCTCCCATTCAGCTCTTCCTAGCAATAAAAGTTTTTATTTTAGAGATGTCAGTTGAATACCTTCAATTCAAACAGTACTCCAGTCACTTTATTAATTTCTGTCTGCCATTCCAGAATTTGCTTTAAAGCAGACCATATAAATGTTTTAATTTTTTTTTTTTAATAGTACTTTCAGAAACAGAAGTTTGTTAAGGGAATGGTTTAGCATAAGGAAATTTATGATCCTTGAGTGTGCTTCCAGTTGTTTAGCCTTTACCTTGTTTCTGATTTGGAATGGGTGATTGAAGTGTTGCTTTGTCTTTCTGCACAGGTAGTTCAATAAGCAAATGCTTTTCTTCCTGACAAAGGGCTGGAGAAGAATGAAAATTCAGTTTACTGCAGCTGTTTCTGAGCTTTCAGTCCCAAGGACGGAGTGTCAAAGAGCCAATAAAGATACCAAACAAGAAAGTCAAAAAGGCAAAATATTTTTTGGACTTTGTTAAATAAAGCCTGAAGTCTCTGCTGGAGGGAAGGTGTTTCCCTTCTCCAGGACCTGTGTGAAAGAGAGGGTGCTTCCCTCTGCCTGCTGCGCAGCATCCAGGATGGGAAGTACCTTGTCTTTGACTGGGGCTGCCCTTGTACGTGGTCAGTCACTTCCTTTTCCTTTTCAGAGCAGGCATATATTCTTACAGTCTTGCCTGATTTGGAAGAAGTCAGTTTTCTATTTCCAGAACTTATTTTATTTGTTTTCCACTGCTGATTAATATACAGAACATGCTGTTCTGTGCCAGATGTTCTATTTTTTACCTCATTCCTTGAATTTTCCTGGTAGGAAGAGGTGCACATTTGGGAGCTATTTTGTAGTCCTTTCTTTTTCTTAAATGATAGGGTAAGAAACTATACTAGCAAGGATCACTCAGGAGGTTGTGCTACTAGTGGCAGCTGTCAGGTTGCACGGTGAGCCACAGGTGGTAGCTGAATATAATCAGAAATTAATGCTTTGTCATAATGGACTGTGGGCAAAATTTACTATGTCTGTGTTCTGACATGCAAATTTCTCATTAATGGGCTTCAAAATGGTATAGCTTAGGCATAAGTATAGGTAAAAGCAGTCACTAAATGTGATTTTTTTTTTTTTTTTTCAATTTCCTTTCTACTCAATGTTGAAAAAATGAAAACACTCTATGGCCTGGAGGGGGAAAACAGTTTTGTCTACCTCCATTAAAAAAGAATACAGAATGGTTTGCAAAGAGCATAATGAAAATCTGTGGGGTCACTTCTTTAGGCTGTGTAAACAGGTGCAGTGTTCAGCTTGAATGATGAAGCATGGGAAGTGGGGGCTAAGTGAGCAATCCTGCCAAGTAAAGAAGGTTTGCATTCTATCGGAACTAGGTAGAATGTCATCAGAGGTAGGTGGAATAGGGTTTTGCCTGGGAAAACCATTAAGATGTAATGAGACAAACATTGTCTTGCCTGCTTACCAGAAACTGCCAGAATTTAATGCCAAATGTGAGCCTAAGGCCAACTATTTCCAGAATTTCGACCTGACTGCAAACCCCTCTATCTATTTACAGTGAAGTTTTGTTGGGGCTTCTCTGGTCAAACCTCTAAAATAGTGTGTTTTCCTTGGGAAGCTGTGAGGAAGGATGCAAATACAGAGTTTGCTGTCTAAAAGCTATGAAATGGTGTGGGTGCAGTAACAGATTTCACGTCTGACACCGTCTTTTTCTACTCCAGTAATGTCTCCATGATGCTTTGAGAAAATCCATGGCCTTCCTTTTGGTGAGCCTGAGCTGTGAGGGAGGTGGACATGTAGAGGCAGGGCTGCACAACTGCCCACATTGTGCTTGTGGTGGGCAGGGGATAGCTTCTGATGCAAGTGGCCATATTTCGCCTTTTGGTTCCTCCCAGACCTGAATTGTGTTTTATTTTCTGCAAAACAGGAGCAAATGAAAAGTGAGGACCTCTGCTTGCTGAAGCTCAGGACGAGGCTGCACAGCTCACGGCTTTGGTTGTATATGGAAAGCTGTTAAATTCATAATGCTTTTGCGTATGCCTGTTTTTTCTCTGAAGTGACACATTTTAGGAAGAACTTGACATTATTACAAATAAAGGAGCGTTGCTTGCAGGGCTGTTCAAAGTGAGGAGAAAACGCCTTCCTGTGAGGTGGGAGAATGGGATGTGACTGATGGAGCCTTGAGCTCCTGTCTGCCAGCAGTAGGCAGAGAAGTCCTGGGCTGTGGGGATATGGGGGAAATGCCGGGACAAGAGTGAGAGAAATGCATTCATTTTCCCTTGTTAAAAATGTACCAGATTCCTGCTGGCTTAGCAAGCTCCTGCTATCACTGACCCACTGAACATCACCTTTCTTGCTACTCAAAGAATATGTTGTGGAGCCCGGGAGAATTTGTGTTCAACTTGAGATGCTGCTATGGATTTCCCTGGTTGATCTGTGGCAAATTGCCTGGCTGCTTCGCCTGCAAGGCAGAGGGAACCACCCCTCCTTAATTCCAGCGCTGGCCCATTTATGTAAGGCTGTACCATGTGGCTTGTATCTCCTAGTTTGTGTAGTGTATATTGAGATGATTCTTTCAGCCGGGTTCTCCAAACTTGCCTGCAGTGAAAATGATAGAAGTTCTCTTTCCAGGTACATGATGTGTAAGGATGTATTTTACTTGAGCAAAAATGTTGGATTATAATCAAAACAAATATTCCAGGTGGCCTCCTCTAGCATCCTGATACTAAAAGTTCTGGACGTCTGGGGCAACCCTAGTGGCTAATTCTGTAATGTTTTGGATTTCTGGGGACACTAGATGTCCATCTGATGTTTGATTTTTACCTTCAAATCTCCTGTCCTTCTAGCAGCTCATCTGGAACTGTTCCTCCTGCCCTATCACAACGCATCCTCTGCTTGCCTCCTAAGGGCTGCGTACTGGCTGTGTGTAGGGCAGCAGCCTGATGTACGTAAGGCAGGGAATGGAAGCTTCCTTCTGACACATGGGTAGTGCAGGCTGCTCTTGCCTTGAGTTTGCTCTTCTGCTCTGTTTGTTTTAATAGTCAGCTCAGACCAGCCATGAAAAATCTGTCATGAGCAGCTCCATCCCACTCCTCCTGAGTGTGAAACCCCCTGTTTATGTTATTTGCAGTGCTGTGGATATCTAATTATTTTGGATGTTCTGTTTATCCGTGCTTGTGTTTCCTCCCAGCACAGCTGGCATGACTGTGTCTGAAGCTTAGAGGATCCCAGCTGGATGCTTTTGACCAGCTCAGCTGTTGTGTTTATTTCTGTTGCCAACACAAAAGCTCTGGAAGTTGGTTAAATACTTTAGAATTTCTTTCCGATTCTGGTGAGACAGTGCAGGCACATGCAGGTCAAAACAAGAGCTAGGATCGGTATGTGAATAGCAACTTTTCCAAAGACATTTCTTTACATGTGTGCAAGATTTAATCACTTAGTTTAACTAACTAGCTAAACTAACCTATGAGCTAGGTTTGAGGGGATTTGCAAGGCAGAAATGAAGACTGGCTTTGTACGGACTAGAAAGAATGGTAGTGAAGAAGGGCCCCAAAAGGAAAACTGCAATACTCAAACTGGGACAGGACTGGAGGAAAAGAAAAATAAAAGATCTTAACAGGTTTGACTGACGGGCTCTAAGCCAGGGAGGTGGGGAACTGGAGATGACTCTTGAGATATGGGGCCAAAAATAGCACACTGTGGATGTGACATTGCTAACAAAGAACTGGGGGAGAAAACAGAGGATGAATTAAGGTTTTGATTTTATTTGCACTACATTTTCTATGTCAGGGAACCTTACTGTGGGATCTGCCAGTGAGACAGCATACCCTGCGAATGTGAAAAGGATTCATTTTTTTAATGGCTGGAAAATTTCTGAGTCTTAATAAGATGGCAGCAAGGTTGTTATTTATGATGTCTCTGGTGCATAGTTCAAAAGAAGCTGAAACACAGCTATGAATTCACTGCATTTAGAGGGAAAGAGAATAAAAAAAGCTAAAAAAAAAAAAAAAAAA
>VZRU01011709.1:110853-129389 GCA_013398155.1 Pedionomus torquatus
AAAAAAAAAAAGGTGCAGCAGACATAGTTTCCTAAAATGATGCCTTGGAGGCTTTTGGTAGAGCTTGTAAGTTATGATCCTGCATTCTGCTATTTTGTTAGGGAATGTTGAGACTGGTTATCACCTTGCAGACTGCATTATATACCCAAACTCAGTTTTGGTCAGTTTTGCTTTCTCCTGTCCAACATTTTTGGGGTTTAATTTGGTTTGCATTTCTCTTCAGTAGCTCCTGAGCACCATAGATAGAGCATCATTTTGTTCTTTTTCTCTACTCCTGTTTGGCAGCTGTTCTGCTCAGTGGGACAACAGGAGGTTTAAAGTGGATTAAAATTGGGTAATGTGCCAAGGCACTAGTAATAAATACAGGGAAGTAGAAAATTTTCAGAAATAACTCATGAGAGGGTAGGGTGGAGGGGAGGGGAATGCAGCTGTATTTTTGGATGGAAATCCTGACAGGTCTATCAGTCAAGATGAAATCTCACATTACACAGTGTTTGTAGTCCAGAAATTCCCCTAATTGCTTTGCTGAAATCCTTACAAATTGATTTGCAGATTACATTGAAATTGTTTCTACTGAAATGTCATTTTTGCTAATAATGGACATTTTGAAAGGGGAAATGAATAATGTGCAATCTATTTAAAATTTTAAAGGTGAGTTCACGGAGGCAGAATGTAATCTGCCAAGCAGAAGCGAGGTTGCTACCTGCACTCCTCTGATAAATGTCACAGGGTGTTTAGTGACCATGGGAGGGTAAGTCTTTGCAGTCAACTCATCCTCATGGATTCAAATTGATTTTGAGGTATTTGCACCAGTGTTTGTCGCATTACAGGTTGAAATTCATTGCCCTACAGTCTTTGGGCAGGCTTTCCTTATCCTTGTCAGGGTTCAACAACATCAGGCTAATTGCTTTCTTACTGCTGGAATAGGGAGGATGATGTTTTTTGGTGTTTTTTTAACACAACTTCATGGAACAGGACCAGCTGTGTGGGGTCTGGAGGGACCTGCTGCTCACTGACTTCCACCAAGAACTCTTCAGAGAAGCTCTATGGGACATAAACACAGTCAATTATGATTTTATAAGGTCCAAACATCCAAATCTTTTAATACAGCATGTGTACTAAGGTATTGGCACCTATTGAAAATGTGCTACTTTATAAAATGCATTTCAGGGGATGAAACCTTTTTTTTACAATATTCAGTAAATAATTAGGAAACTATATGAACCACTTAAGTAGGCTACAAAATGTTTCAGCTTTAATGAAATGGAGGTGTAAAAGCCTTTACATTAAAGAGATGGGCTGTTGAGCTTTTCAGTAACAGCAGCATCAACAAGACTCAAAATATACATAATTAGTTGAATTTGCAGACGCTTAGCTGAATTGCAACTTCAATATATTTTCATTGATTTTCCCCATAGCTAACATACATTTCTATTTATTTGAGCAGAAAAGGGGTAGAGAGCAGAGCTGGGAAAACCCTTACCTTAAAGTAAATCAGAATGATTTTTACTTAACTTTCTTAAGGAATGCTGAATAGTTTCACAGGAATTGTACCCCAGTGATTACAATGAGAAAATAATTGCACTATTAAGAATAATCACTGCCTGAGACTTATATCTGAGTATTTGCCTTGTGTATGTGTATAAAATGTTCTTAACAATAGAAACCAACATGCAATTATGTGCATTTAAGCGCTGTTACAATGAAGCAGTTGCTGAAATTTGAAATTGTACTTTACAATATTTAAAAAGAGTATGTATTTTTTCTCATAACAACTTGTAACAATTCTGCTTGGTTATAATCTCTCCCTCTACTGCAGCTTTTTTCAATTTTCCAGTTGAATTGCTGATTCTAAGTTTATGAAATATAAGGATTGAAGTGCTTTGTGCAAACAGTGTGTGTGTGTGTTTATTACAGCTGATTGGAAAGTTTTTGAGACAGGGAAATTCTTATCTGTTGAAATAAAAAGCTTTTGGGCAAACGACTCAAGGAGGTGTCTATTACAAAGGCTCCTCACTCAGGTTCTGGCTTTGTATGTGCAGCAAAAAGCTTGAGAGCTCCTTGATGGCAGTGGTTCTTACACCGGTTTTAGGAGACCAAGATCAGGCCTTATGATTTTGGTGACTACCAGTCCCATTAGCCTGTTTAAGACTTCATTTAGAGAATTTCAGTTTCTACCAATTTGTGGACAATAAAAAAACTCCCCACCCAATCATATGTAGAGTGTAGGAGCTTGCTATTGTGATCTCTCTTGGACAGCTTAAAATCACTCCGTGTCCTCCTTAGGGCTTCAGAGGCTGCAAATTGGAAGCTGGTCATTTTTTTTATATGTGCAGAGGGCACAGTATCGTGGCTGGGGAACTGCTGGGAAACCCGACATCTCAAGGAATGGTGATTTAACACTGGATATCTGCAGCAGATATCTTACTGTTGTGTTTGTCTCTTGTCCCTTCCTGAAGCCATGCACAGATCTTCCAGCTCATCCTTGCAACAGGTAAAACTCAATGGTGAAATATGAACCATTTTATTAAGGAATTTTTTTTCTTTTCTGGCCAGCTGCATTATTGATGTAAGCCGGTGCACATCATGCACCCAGTAGCAGGTACGCAAGAACAGGCGACAGCCCACAAACAGATATATTTGTGTTCATGGTATTGCGGCTGGGAGATTAACATGGTTTGTTTTCTGGATGACACCAAGGTCACAGCTCTAGCCTAAGGGACTTTATTACTTACTTGCTGGTTGTTTTTTTTTTACTAAAAAAGATTGCAACTTGAGTCCAAAAAGACAGATAAAATTGGTCACTTTAGTACCTGGAAATTAGCGTAACAGACACGAAATTCATGTGTGAATTTCAAGACAGCTTTCTTTTCCAGCCCCCTATGCATCACATTTGAGGTTGTTAAGTCATTAGCAGGCAGCAGAGAAATTGTAATTTTGCTTTTCTTCAACCTAATGATTCTTCTGTGCAGCCCCTTTTTCACTTCTACTTGAGTTGATTACTGACACAATCTCTGAATAAGCCTATTGGTTATTCAAGAAAAGATGAGAATCTGAGTAAAGCCATTAAATTTACGTTTATGGAATTACCTCCCTGGACTTAATTATCCCTATTCTTAGGGATGCTCTGATTCTACACTTGCTTATCCCTTGACTTAGTTTTCTTGTTTGATAATACTATTACTCATAATCCATGTAAGCCTTGCAATGTATTTCACTCACTTGCTGACATTTCACTTTTGTTGATATTCATCACTAGGTATCCCAAAAATGTCTGTCAATTAATTGGTCATCAGTTTGCAGAATGTTATTAGAGCCAGGACTAAGCACTTGGCTTTCAAATGAGGCAGCATTTATCAGCTCATGTGACTCTCTCTATGAGAAAGGAGAAGCCATCAGCCTTTAGGATGGTTAGAGTACAAGGTACACACTGGACCAAATCCTATTAGAGCTTTTGAAGATATCTTTCAACTTTAGGGGGTTTTGGCTCCTTCTAGCCTTATCTGTTGTGATCCACCAATTATTCTGTCTCATGATTAAAGTCTGGAATCCAGTGTGGCCTTTAAATGCTTTGAAGTGTGGCCTTTGAAAACTATGCTTTCCAGGAATTTTAAGAATGTGGGCTGGCAGAAATATACAACTGCAATAGCAACTGCAGAAATATACATTAACTTTTATTCAGACTTTGGAAGAAACTAATAACCAAAAAGTCACCTTTTAACAATACTCCCCTCACTTTTCCACACACAATTTCATGGTTTCTGTCTGTTCTATGCATTGGAAGTTTTGGTGTTTTGTTTTGGGTTTGGTTTCTTTTGGGGGGTGGGTGTTTTTTTTAAATGGGAGCAGTGTATTTCTGCAAGAATGAACAGGCTTCTGAAAACCAACAGCATCCATGACCACGGATGGGGGGTGAGGGCAAGACCTGAAGGCAAGTCCTCCCACCAGACTTAGCTCTATCAAAGGAGAAGCCAAGAAAGCATTTCTGCCTCCTCTGAGACATATCACTGTGTTCTGCTTAACAGAGAGCTGTTTCCCAGACAGTGGGTTGTTTTCCAGTCCCACCCTCCACTTCTCCATTTACTGTCAAAGCCCAAACTCAGGAGTACTTGAGAAATGACTAACTATAACTGAAAAAGGGTATCCATGTCTAGTAAAGATGTTTCTGTTAATCGTATAAACATTGGTGTTCTCTGTCTGTGTTCGTAAGCAGTGTCATAGTAAATGGTAATATATTTTCTTCTCAAAAATGCATTTCCAACTGTGCTCCATCCAAGGAACCTTACAGTTCTGTGTAATGTGAGCAATGAAAGAAACGATGTGCTGGGTCTATCTAACTGTAAGGTAGAATTTAAGGGATATTGAGAGTTATATAGGCCTTCAGACACATAAACCCCAGAGAGACTGTAAAGCTTTTGCTAGCACCAGTGGCTTGTATCTAAAAAGGTGGAGTGATATACGTGTGCAGATATACTCAGTGATATACTCTGCAGATGTTTCCTTGTTGCTCTTCGGTGTGCACAGGGCCCAACTACGTGCTGGGGACGCAACAAGTAGGAGAAATATCTCCAGTTTCTATTTCTATTTCCAGTTTTTATTTCTGTTCTATTAAAGAAGAATACTGTGCTTTGGTGAATCTCCTTGGGAAAGCTAGCCAGTTAGGACAACTGAATTAACATAACCCCAGAGCTGCTCAGCACCAGAAACTGACCTGAGCATTGCCAATCTGGGGAGCAACAGCCAAATCCTGACTCCAAGGAAGTCACAAATGTCGTGGAAGAAGAGATCAAGGTTCGAGAAAGCACAAGAGCTTCATTCTTGTGCTGTTCTTCGGGAATAGGAACGGGCAGCTTTAGGACATTCCCCTTTGTCCAGGCAAAAGCACAGGCAGGTGATGAAATGGTCATCGCTGCCTGCACTCAGGGCTGGCTCTTCTTTCAAGAAAACATTATCTTAAATATACATGTTTCTAACCTAAATGTGACTTACTACAATTTTCCTCCTTGTCTGATAGTCCAGAGTAGAATTTTTCTGTCAGAGGCTGCTGAGTATTTTTTTCTTTTTGACTTATTTATGAATTGTGCTTCTCAGAGGGAATGGGGTTTTCGAAGGAAAGTTTCTGGTCTGAAAGAGGCAAAGTGGGAATTTAATTCTTGTCACATCATTTAGGAAACATGGTATTGGTAGAGTAGTAATTTTTTGAGAAATATATGATCTATGGATTTTATCCAAATCCCTGTTTATCAGGATGCAAAGAAAAAGAAAACCAAAACCTCTGAAAAATGTTGGCAAGTCAAGAACGTCATCCCATCCAGACTTATTTGGCTGTTCCACAATATCCCTTGAAAGTCTTTAAGAGATACAATCTTTTGTGGGGTCTTCTTCAGCTCTTGTCTTTGACAACACAGAATAGTTACTCTCTATGGTATTTGATGGGTAATGGCAGTCTATGAGTACTCAAGCACTGGTTGCTTTAGAACTGGCAGCTCAGTGCAGAAATTGGGGGGAAACAAATGCTAGTCGTGAAGTTGTCAGAGTCAGGAAAACTAAATGTGTGATTAGCAGACAAGTAATTCAAACCCCCACAAAATCTTCAGTGCTGAAGTGTCAATTTTTTACATGCACAATAACTTTTTATCTATTTTGTACTTTGTTGGTCTGGTTTTAGGCAGGCCAGAAGTGCAGAGGGAAGGGAGGTGGCAGCAGGCAGTGGAGTGACTGTCACCACTGTCAGGAGCTGCTGGGGGCTGCACATGCCCCAGAACCAGTTGAAGGCTGTGGCCACAGCTGGAACTGGGACATGTACATACAGACACATGTGATCCATATGTACATATACATGTGCATACAGCTCGAATCAGGTGATTTATCCTGGAAGCAGTGCTGCTGCAGCAGCCAGGCTGGCATCGCGTGTCTGCTGAGCCCCGCAGTAAAGGTGCGGATACAGATGCCTCCTTTGTTAGACTGTTTCCTCAAACAGCCCAACTAAGCCGATAAAAGCCTATCTGTACCTACTCTAGGGCTTCCCCTGGCACAGCTTAGCTAGCTTTCAGATACGATTGGCATTTATTTATTTATTTATTTGACATTCATAACTAACACAGTTGTTCCAGCAAAGCTTTACAGGGTAGCCTTAACCCTGATAAAATGAGCACTGTAGTGCTAACCTTTGCACAGTGCCAGATTTTAGGCAGGGCTCACTCAATTTTTAATGGGATGTTCAACGTAACGTAGTACTGCAATCTGTCAGTCAATAAAAATGCTATTTCCTCCCTAGCCTATGTGAGTGCTCACCTGTTATGGTGATATTGAAATGATACCAGTTGCATTGTGCTTGTAAACAGTGCCAGATTGGGACTGCATGCTCCATTCTGTAGGATCATTTCTGTCGAGGGACATGGGCATCACTCAGTTAAGCAGCGCCCTTTGTTTTTCCTGGCTTTCTCCTTGGTGTTTGCTCCTGGGGAGGCAGATCCTGCAGGCAGCTTTATTTGCAGCTCAGGAAGATGATACAGTGCAGTGTGCTTATGCCGTATTTATCATCATCTTGCCTGCCTTGAGAAGGAAGCTGCAGACGTTATGATGGATGGAGGGTGACTCAACCAATTTTGCTGTGGTTTCTGTAAGTGGTGTTCTCCATCTTTGGACAGAGAAACATGGTGTAAATTCTTGTGGCTGTGCTGGACAGCAGGAGTCTGATCTCTTGTTCTTTACTCTCTCTGCAAATGACCATTGCCTTTTAAAGGAGTTTTGCCTGACCAAGCACTCAAATTGCCATACCACAGTAGTTCAGAAGAGAGCCTGCTCCTCAACCCTCCCACCCCTGGTTCTCTGGGGGTAAAAGTACTGCAGCATCAGGTCAGGTCAGGGGCATGTGTAGCATAAATTCCCCAAATAATTTAGTTGCAAATTAGATATACGTGTGCAGGGAAGCGGATACTAATGAACTCATGTTAATAGAGAGCTTTGTAATTTAAACTGATCTCTAGTAAGAGCTACTCTATTTATATTAATATGATTTTGAATTGTTTCCAGTGTATTATCACTAAAGGGACATATTGTTAGATAAGAATATTAACGTGCTCCCTGAAGAACAGAATTCAGTGTTGTTTTATTATTTTTTATCCCAGTTTGCCTCTCATTGCAGATTTCTTCTGTCCCCATCTCCCTCACGTTCCTTTTAAACAAAGCTCCAAAATAAATGACTCCAGCTAGACATAATTTTCCTCCAGCTTGTCTGTGGCGATGTTTCCTTGGTGCCTGTAGTAAGGAGGATTTTCTCAGCCCCTTGCCACCTCCTGGCTCTGTAGGAGCTGTACTTGGTGTGGGGACCTGGCCCTGTTCTGGGGGTGGTGGCACGGGGGAGGCTGGAGGTGCAGGGGTGCAGGGCTGTGCCATGCACCTCCCTGCTTGAGGGGCTCTGCAGGGATTTATGGAGAGCCATTATGGGCCTGATGATTCACACCGTGGTAATTTGGCTAATCCCCTGCTGAATGCCTGGCAGTAGGAAGTGGCTTTTTCTCCTTAATCAGATGAATGAACACAAGATGTGACTCTTCCCTACTGGCTATGTTGTATTAAATTCTGAAAAAAACCCAGAGATTAAATAACAGCTCCAGAAATCAATCTCACTGGCTGATTATTGGGCTCCCCCCCAGCTGTAACATGCAGTGAAGATATAAAAGCCTAAAACTGCAGTAAAAAAAGTCAGAAGATGAATATTCTGCTTTCAGGCATTGACTTTCTGTACTTTTTTTAGAAGGAAATATTCTGCAGGTAATTTAGAGAATTTTGTATTATAAAATGACAACAAAGTAAAAGGCAGTAGAAAAATAACTGGTGTGTGTTTTATTTGTTCTCTACTATTCTTGGTTAGGGAACGAATCTTCTCATTGCACCATGAGGTTCAGCTATAGGTTTTAACAAAAATACTTTGGGATCAGCTCAGAAACAGCGATGTCTCCTTACACTAAGGAAATATCTCCTAATCAAGAGAGAGCGAGCCATGGAGCAAATCCTTATCTTTCTCAGCTAGTGGTGTTAGAAAACTTGCCTTTAAAGAGGTTTGATAAAATAGGTAAGTCTACAGAATTAGCTAAAGAAGGTTATAGATTTTGGGTTAGAATACCCTCCAAGATTAGACCAATCTGCATCAGGACTGAGAACAGCCTCTTCCTTCCCCAAAGTAGGCTGCAAAGCCAGCCTCTGGGTATCTTTGTGTCCTACAGTGCCAGGAAGATCAGGTCTGACTGAGAAAATCAAAACCAAGCTTTTTCCCATCACTTTTGAAAGGTTGCTGCCCTTCCAACACTAAACATGTTGCCAGATGTGTCTGGTGGCTGTTGATTAGGAGTTATTTTTACTTCTCACCCCCTCAGAAAAAGCATCAACAAAACCCCAGGTTTATCTAAAGAAAACCAGAAAAACGTCAGTCTTACTGTGTAGAGAGTAACATTGGAGAGAAACACCGCGTAGTCAATTTGTCCCACTGTGTATAGTCAGGCTTGTGTCTACATGCAGGCACTGGATTCATCCAGGTGGATATCCATTATGTTCATCTGTTTCATGTTGACATAAAGTCAAGTGCTCTCAATAGCGGTTTGCTGTGCTGAGACTGTCACCTTGAGTAATGGCTGCTTATGTGATAACTCAATGTAACTATTGGATAGCGAATGACTTACCGAGGCTTTTTGTCAAACCACTGTACAGCACAAATTCAAGATTTTATACATGAAGACCAGTGCCTGTTACAGTAAATCAGAGTATTTGTTGCTCCCTGTACTTCCAGCTTTAATTTATGCCCATAATCAAATGAATCAGTTGTAATTATGGACTTACTTTTGCTGTTGAAGGTAGCAGTGGTGAAATGCACCTCTAATGATCTTGCTTTCAAAACCCTCCAAAGCTTGTTGGGAGTCTCAGGGCTGTATGCAGTTTGAACACTTGCAGGGATGAGGGTGTCCACAGCTTCCCTGGGCAACCTGTTCCAGTGCCTTATCACCCTCACTGTAAAGAATTTCTTCCTGATAGCTAATCTAAATCTCCCCTGTTTCAGTTTAAAATAATTTCTCCTCATCCTATCACTGTACTCCCTGATTAAGAGTCCCTCCCCGTCTCTCCTGTAGCTCCTCTAGGTACTGGAAGGCTGCTATAAGATCTCCCCAGAGCCTTCTCTTCTCCACACAGGCTGGACAGCCCCGAATCTCTCAGCCTGTCTTCATAGGAGAGGTGCTCCAGATCATCTTTGTGGCCCTCGGCTGGATTCATTCCAACAGGTCCCTGTCTTTCCTGTGCTGAGGGCTCTAGAGCTGGACACAGTTCTTGAGGTGGGGTCTCATGAGAGCAGAGGGGCAGAATCACCTCCCTTTGAGTGGCTGGCCACTCTTCTTTTGATGCAGCCCAGGATGCAGTTGGCTTTCTGGGCTGCCAATGCACATTCCCAGGTCAGACTCAAAAACGGATCTCTCATGATAAAAAATCAAATTACTGTAATGGGGAAGGAAATCTGCTCCTGTCTTACTGATGCTTAAAAGAAGCCAGACAGCTGTTTTTTGCAGATCCTTTTATCTTTTCATCTTCCTTTTCACACAGGGAGCTTTCCCTCACTACCCAGACATCCCCAGTGCAAGGAGGGTGCTGTGAGGTGTTATGTTCTGACCTGGTAGTGGCTTTTCCAGCCTGAGTTTGTAGTGGCTGTGCCAAAGGTGTATACGTGACCCTGGAAACAGCTGATGAGGGCATTCTAGGCTGTTGGACAATGCTGTGGTGTATGAAACTGCTGCACCTTTATTAAGTCTCCACCTTGGACTGGGGCATGTGTGGGATTCGCTGCTGTAGACAGTAGGTACAATTGGAGTGTAGTGCTGGAGCGAGTGCAGAGGAGGGCAATGAAGCTGGTGAAGGGCCTGGAGAACAAATCTTACGAAGAGTGTTTGAAGGAGCTGGGACTGTTTAATTCGAAGAGGAGGCTGAGGGGAGACCTCATTGCACGCTACAACTACTAGAAAGGACATTGTAGAGAGATTGGTGCTGGTCTCTTCTTACAGGTAGTTAGTGATAGAACAAGAGAGAATGGTTTCAAGCTGCAACAGGGTATGTTTAGACTGGACATTAGGAAAAAATTCTTCACAGAAAGAGTGGTCAGGCACTGGAATAAAGGCTGCCCAGGGAGGTGGTTGAATCACCATTCCTGAATGTGTTTAAGAGTCGTTTAGATGTGGTGTTGGGGGATATGATGTAGGGGAGAACTTGAGTGGAATTGATGGTTGGACACGATGATCCCAAGGGTCTTTCCCAAACTGAATAATTCTATTATTCCAATTAGGGCCTGTCACTTGTAATGCCAATATCTACAGGCACTCAAAAAACTCCTGGAATAGAAGAAGTAGAACATCCCAGTACAAAATCCTTTTAAAGAGATTAGTCTGAAGTATTCTACTTCATAGCTCTTTGGAGTTACTCTCTTTCTACTTTTGTTGCATTATTTTTTCCTTTGGTAGGAAAACCAATTGCAGTTGTGTAAAAAAACCCCTTACGATAAAATAATGCTGAGGAACTTTCAGCTGGCATCAAAGTGACTTTTGATACGAGCAGTTGAAATATTAAAGGTTCTGTTTTCATAAATTGAGAGGCCAATTTAGATGGTACACTATTCATCTGAGCATCAGCACAGAGTTTCCTTAAGCAGAAACAAAAAGGTAAGCTTTAAGTATCTGTCTGATTAGAAGTTAAAAGGAACTGATTTTATCACTTTGCATGATGTGAGGTGGACTTTCAGGATGTTCCACTCTTCCTCCCCCCTCTTTACTTTCTCTGCTGTGCTCTGTTGTCCTTCCTTATATGATGTGTTCTGTGTCTTTTCTGGAAAATAAAATTCCCAGTCTCATCTCCCAGACCCCCATGTGCTCTGTGAATCCCACAAGGTGTTTCTATGTGTGTTGGAAAAACTGGTTGGACTGACAGATACAAGTACAGTATATTTACCTTAAGCTTAAAACTCAAAGCTCCCTAACCTAAGAAGCTGCTTCCTCAGCAGGACTATTACTGCTTGAGGGTCACCTCCCAGATGACTATGGGAGCAGCTACAGGTGTTGACAGATGCCATAAGTGCTATGTGACATTAAGAGAAATGGGACCAGGTACCACGTGAGGGCTACTATAAAGAAGTGCCTTGAATGCTTAAAAAAAAATAAAGTATAGCAAATGAATGTATGAGGCAGTTGGTGACCTCTGATAGTGTGTAACTAAATCCCTTAATGCTTGACAAATGGTTTAAGCTCAGTAGCTGGCTTTGGAGGAATGGGAGATGCACTCAATCCAAGTGTAAGCATTTTTTCCAGAGTAACACAGAAGTTAATGTGCTACAATAAAAGCAGCTGCTTTATTTAATGTCCCGTTTCATCATGTAATTCCTGTCTTTAGCTATGAAATGCCAGCAGTTTTCAAGAGGACTGGGAGTGTCCCAGCAATGATGCGCTTGTCATCTTATTTTAAAGGGAAGGGAAGAGGCAAACGAGCTGTAAATGATTTCCATTAATGCTGGAGGTGTCTTCTTCTGACTGGGCCTGACACGGTGGCCCTCAGGTCATCTCTATCTCATGCCAGGCAGAAGCCTCTTCCTTGCCCTTTCCCCTGCTCCTTACTGCTCAAAACCTTGGTGTGATCGCAGATAAAATGCCTAAAATATTTTAGAAGAGTTCTGGCGCTGGACTGCAGACTCTGCAGGGATGTCCTGGAGTTTCTCTCAAGCAACACGGATGGGGATCTTACTCAGCAATCCTGCTCTAGCACTTGCCACTCCTCTTCATCCTCTGTCACTGAGGAAGAAAATTGAGGTGCTCTGCTCTTACTCTCCAGTAACTAATCTAATAAATAATAAATGATGGTCATAAATTATGCTTCTTTATGGAATACACTGGAGTAAATGTGGTTGCCTACAATCACATATGCTCCTTATTTCTCCACAAAATGGATAATTTAAAAATGAGATACAATAAAATATAATCATTCATCAGGCATTACTAACTAGAGGATAATGTAATGCAGTTGTATCTTTTATATTGAAAAATGAATTCTGCTTGTTCTTTTATCAAAGTCATCAAGCTTTTAGTGTTACAGAGCAAACATGCATCCAGGAATGTTTCTAAAAGCTGTTTTTTCGGTTTGGGTGTGATCAGCACTTCTTATACCCCTCTAGCTTGTTTTTGATAGCTGATTCCTTCAGACATTGCTTTATGGTCCTGCCTGGCATGGGTTCAATTCAAAATGGCCATGCCAGAATTCCCAGGAGGCCCAGAAAAAATGTGCAACGCCACATAAAAAGCATAAAATCCATAAAGTTTGTTTTGAAATTGTAGCAGACCTAAGCAGTCATTGCAGATCCAGTTGGAAGGAGAAAAAAGGGGAAAACCCCCCTATATTCTAAGGACATTTTTAACCAACAGTTGGAAGTAAAGCTTGTAGCCTGTCAGTAGTTCATCTAGGAGAGTTATTTCAGTCCATATCAGAGATAATTTGATCGCCCCTATCCTAGTGTTCCATGAGTGGCTGCACTGCACAGGTGGGTGGGCTGGAGCAATGGAGAGAAGGGGTGACCTTTACTTTCCAGTGTCACCAAAGGGGCTGTGCTGAGCAACCCAGGTGTTAGAGGCTCCCCAGCCAATGGGGACTCTGGGGACCTGTTTCAGCTGATCCTCAGAGTCACTACAAGTGGTTAAACCCATACTTTACCTGGGTAAGTGCTGATAAAGCTGTGTGATAATATGTGAGATGAGGTGAAGGTTGGCTAAAAACGTATAGGAACCTCAAACACAGTTAAACATACAGCTTTGTAGTCTGTAGTCATGCTTTTTGCAGTTTAACATTTACTCTGGTAGTTTTTCTGATGTCCTGTCTTTACACTCTAAAGAATTGAACTTCTTTTTTTCTCCATTAACACATTTCTATCAAACAGGCAAATATTTTTCCTGTGTGCTTTTCTCCCATGTAATGTCCCCTTTTTCCTTTCTCTGTAGTCCCCATGAAAATCTCTTGTGACTGTTGCATTGGATCAAAGTTCAGGGTTGATTGCTTTCCAGTGGAAACTCCCCTTGGCCTCTTGTTCATATGTTCACTTGTCTGCATTAAGTAGAAAAAAGCTCTTTTTCTTGACTCATGGTTCATCTGTTTCCCAGATTACTGGAGCCTGGTAATAAAACTGTTATTAGGTTACTCTTCATTTGTAAGTAGCAACCTGCCCTTTTCTGTAGTGACTGGAGGTGATAAAGGAAAAACAAAAATACAAAACATCCCTATTATGGTGACATGACCTTGAAGGGGTTCCCCTTTATCACAAACTCTCTCTGCCCCTTGTGTATGGAGCAGGCTGCTAGGGACAGTAGAAACCATGTTTTTTTAATTTCTGAGGTTTTGTCTTAGTGCCTAAGGTGAGTAATTGGAATTTCACTCTCTCATTGCTTACTTGTGATATTCAGAATTCACATCTTAAAGGGCAGATTATCTGTGGAGACCTAATAAATAAAAGTACATTCTTTTACAGAAATTTCATTTCCTGTCTGTATACAGACTTGGATTTAGTTTTGCTCATTGTAGATGATTTTCCTAATTTTTTTCTGCTTATTTTCTTCTTGCTCTTGGCCCTGCAGATGCACCTGGAAAGGACTGAAATAGACTTTTGACTGACTGACTTTCTCAACACAAGAGAACCATTAAGTAAGTTCTGGTTTGTGGTGCCAAGTTGAGCCCACAGTTTCATCTCTGGGAGGACACTAAAGGCATAGAGAAAGGATGTAGCCTGTGAAAATGTCATTGATGCTGGTTGTATGACTCAGGAGTAACACAGAAGGAGCTTGGGGTTAGTTGGAGTCAGAAGTACCCAAATTCTTACTTGTGAAGCAAACAATTATTGCATAAATCATGAAGACGTGACAAACTCTTTGGTGCTGTTTGTGAAGAATTGGTTTGCAAAGTTGAGTTGCTTTTGAAAAAAGATTTTGTTAGAGACATACCACTGAAACACCACCTTGAAGATGAATAAAATTGTCAGGCATGTGGAGGATACTACTTCATGTATGGCCATTTCCTCTGCAGCATGCAATAATGTTCTCCTGTAGAAGTTAGGGTCAGTTTTAAACATTTTTTTAAACTATGTTGTGAATAGCATCCATCAGTAGAAGGAAACACAGGTGGCAGCATGTTTCCCCTTTAGTCCAGCTTTCGTGGTCACAGGTCCACAGGTTCTGGGGAAAAGATGTGAAGACAAAGACAGTGAATGTTTCTTTTATTGGAAAGGTTTAATATCAACCATGTCAATGTAATGCCATTATTCAAATAGGTAAAGATGAGCCTCTGTTGCTCTAGTTTCACTCCTAAAGGGAATAAAACAGTAAAGCAGCACTATCACCATAAAGTAGACCTCTGGTCTTCACACAAAATTTGGTGGTGTGCAGGGATCACTACAGAAAAGGAAATTTTTGCCAAGGTTAGTGAGAAAGGACATTACATTTGTGTAGGCCTCTGGACATTTGGTTTATTTGGGGTTTTTGAACAGCACAGACTTTCTAAGAAGTTTTGTTAGTGTCTAATTGCCTCAGGAAGCAACTGGTCTCTGCGACAGCATCAGAAATCAGGTATGCAAAATACCAACAAATCTGGATTTTGTTATCCAGAAGAGTGCATGTTCAGGCATATTTAAGAGTCCCTTAAAAAAAATATAAAACATTGTGTTTATGGTCCTGCACAAAAGCATATCAGTGGCAGGTATTGGAACCGAAAAATGGGAATTTGTAAACCTTTCCAGGATTACCTGCAAGCTCTCAAAGCATCCACTAAATGAGCAAAACTCCTTTGCTTTCAGTAGAGGAATTTATGTATGAAACTTGCTCATGAAAGAAGTTGGTATTAGAAAACTGAAATCTTGTAGCAGACTCCTGTGCCTGCGGGAAATGCTGGCTTATCAGGGTCCCAGATAGTTTTAGCAATAAACATCCTTCACCCAGTGAGGCCAGGCTTGTTAATTCAGCTGGGCAGGCTCAGGTGCAGTTTTGCTCAGCTGCCAGCTGCAGCATGGCAAAGTGATTCCTCCCTGGGCCCACTCTAATCCACCCTGGACTGGCTGCAGAGCAGGGAGAGCAAGTTGAGTAGAAACTGCAGGCTGATCTTCTAGCAAAATGTACGTCTAATAACAGAAATTGTAGTGGAAACAAAGGAGGAGGGAAGGTGGGAAAGGACTCTCTGATCCCCTCTCCATCAGGCTGGGATTTGGGGCTGCCCTGGCTCTCTTGACAGGACCACAGGTACCTGCTCCTTCTTCTGCCAGCGTACATAGAAACATAGAATCATCTCAGTTGGAAAGGACTTTTAAGATTGAGTCCAACTATCAACCTAAAACTGTAACTAAACCATGTCCCTAAGCACCACAACTACCCATCTTTTAAATACCTCCAGGGATAGCAGCTCAACCACTTCCCTGGGCAGCCTGTGCTTGACAACCATTTCTCTGAAGACTTTTTCTGTTATGCCCAATCTAAACCTTCCCTGGAGTAACTTCCTCTTGTCCTATTACTTGTTACTTGGGATAAAAGACAGACCCCTACCTTGCTGCAACTGCTTTATTGCCAAGAGCAGTAAGCTCTCCCCTCAGCCTCCTTTTTTCCAAGCTGAACACCCACAGCTCCCTCAGGTGCTCCTCATAAAACTTGTGCTCCAGAGCTTTGTTGCCCTTCATGGGGCACTTTCAGCTGCCCACTCAATGGCTGCATTTCTGGCAGGACATGGTAAAGCTCTCATAACTGTTTCTCAAGAAGAGAAAAAACAGTGCATGGGTTATTTTTCCTTGTCCTGCCCACCCCAAGTTAAACTTGGCAAAACGCTGTGCAAAGAACTGGAACCTCATGGACATTTCCAGGCATGAATTTTGTCAAGTAAAGAACTTTTTTGAAAATTATGATCCTAATCCATTTTTCTTCAGCATAACACCTGCTTTAATAATGACTATTCTCTCATCACTTTTCATCTATGGAGAACTGAAGTAGATAAATCCATATTCATCTGTATTAACTACAAATTGCCTACAATTGCCATGACACCTTCATTAGAAAAAGATTTTTTTTTTTTTTTTTTTTTTTTTTAAATTTAGACTGCATGGATTTTACCTTGTTGAAAAGAAGTGGTAGACACTGTTCTGTTTATTCTTCTCTGTCTGGATACTGTACTACTGCACTATCTGTTTGCAATGCTATAGATAGGGTTTTCTTGACATTTCCTTCCTCATTTGTATTCAGGTACATTGCACATAGTTAATGATGGCTGACAGTTTGCCGCTTCAGAAACAAAATGAGAAGCTAAAATCTCAATGCGTATCTATTTCCAGCGATTGAAAAGGCAAGGACAAAAATTGCCCTCATGCTGTGGACAGTGATTGCATCAAATAATTAACAGAACTTTTGCTGCTTAGTTTATTGGATCTCCTGAAAATACTTGTTAGTTATAGTGGCACAGTAATGATGGATATGACAGATGAAACCCCACCAAATCATTAAAAATATATTCCTCATACAAAACTGCAGTGCTACAGGATGATTCTGAGTTTGGGTCTCTGTTCCATGTCATATTGTGAAGAGCACATAGGCATTCTGTAAAGCATTAGATTGTTTAGGAGTTTGAGAACATCAGATAAGGAACAAAGAAAAAAATGTGATTTTTGGTTAAAATATTGTATATACTCTCTGAAGCAGCTGATCATGATATAAGGTCCCTCCCTAAGTGCTGAAATATGGGGTAGGTGCTGAGCATGTCCTGTACCTGCGCTATATTTAGAGGGATAATTTGTGTTCAATAAAGACCTTTCATGGGTGCTGACTTAGTGACGACTTGCATAAAGGTATTATTGGGTGTGGTTTTGTTGTTGCTGTTTGCTTTGGGTTTTTTTTTAAGTAAGAATTCTACCTGACACTGCTTTTTCTAACAACATATTCCAGCAGAGAGCCCTTGCCTGCCCAGAGTGAAACCCATTCCTGGGATCTAACCACAAATTTAAACAACAGAGAAGTTTTAATAAATTACAGAGTCCTACATATTGGCTAGCTGCATCTCAAGTTAAAGATTTATAATATATTTAATATGGGTGAAAACTGGAACCATGAGCTGTAAACTATTAATGGAAGAGCAGTAGACTTGTGCAATCAGGTAAGGTCACTTGCTGTGCACTGTCAGGAAAGAATAGATTCGATATCATTCAGATCAATGCGCTTCAGTACATTCTCTTAAAGCATCCCAATTTCCAGGCAGCCTGTAAGCTCTAACCATTTCCTGAAGCAATTAATGAAGTATAATGCCAAAGAAAGCAGAGATGGGGAAAAAAAAAAAATCATCTGTAAAAGCTGGAGTAAATCTCATGTCACTTCTCGCTTAGTCATAGCTAAGTGCTGTTAATCATCTACTCTTTGTAACATTGGCAGGTGAACATCTGAGATTTTAGGTGATTTATACGCCTGTTGTTCACTTTGCAATGCAAATGACTGGAAGTGCATGTGGTCGGTTGCCAAATGTCAGCTAGGAGGAGGTAACCTGCAGCTTTTTGTGTTCTGGGAGTACCTTGACCTCCTCTTGACTCATTCCCACAGGATGTACAACCTTTTTCTAATGTGTTCATAAACATCTGGTTGTGTAAGTACCACCATACTGTCAGAATATCTCATCTTTCCAGATCTTGTAACATAACTCTTTGTACTGTAAATATTTACAGTAGCATATGACCAAGCTCTGGAGTCATGCATCTGGTGATACTGACTTTTGCAATTACAGACCAAAAGCAAAACATAACCATTTTGTTCAGCTAAATTCAAATGTGTGTGTTTTAAAAGGAATAGTTCCAAAACAATAGAAAGTAGATCATGACTTTCATGTGGACAGACAGGATAATAGAAAATGGTCTTGAAAAGAAAAAGGCAGTTTCAGTCCTTTTATTTTTCTTGTACAAGCACTAATTAAACCTGTTTGGCCACATGATTCCCTCTCTGATTCGGCTAAGGGCATTAAGTACCCTAAAGATCATGTCTCTGTTCCAGAAGTATCTATAGCAAAGCCCAAACAATTCTTCAAATGACTGAGGAGCCAACGAGGAAGGGAGACGTGCTGGATCTTGTCCTTACCAACAAGGAGGGGCTGGTGAGGAATATCAAGTTGAACGGTAGCCTTGGTTATAGTGACCATGAAATGATAGAATTCAATATTCTTAAGGCAGTGAGGAGGGTGGGCAGCAATCTCACTACCCTGGATTTCAGGATAGCAGACTTTGGACTCAGGAGAGATCTGATTGGCAGGGTAGTGTGGGAAAAAGAACTAGAGGGGAGAAGGGCCCAAAAAAGCTGGCTAGTGTTCAAGTATCACCTCCTCCAAGCTCAGGAGAGGTGCATCCCAAAATAGAAGAAGTCGGGCAAAATAGCCAGAAGGCCAGTGTGAATGAATAAGGAAGAGTTAGATCAGCTCAAAATCAGGAAGGAGGCCTATAGAGGGTGGAAGCAAGGACAGGTGGACTG
>VZRU01011709.1:130471-150124 GCA_013398155.1 Pedionomus torquatus
GACCTTCTAGCAGCCTTCCAGTATCTGAAGGGAGCCTACAGGAGAGCTGGAAAGGGGTTCTTTGTCAAGAAACGTAGTGATAGGACAAGGGGTAATGGTTTTAAATTGGAAGAGGGGAGATTTAGATTGGATATTAGGAAGAAATTCCTTCCTGTGAGGGTGGTGAGGCACTGGAACAGGTTGCCCAGAGAAGTTGCGGATGTCCCATCCCTCAAAGTGTTCAGGGCCAGGCTGGATGGGGCTTTGAGCAACCTGGTCTAGAGGGAGGTTTCCCTGCCCATGACATGGGAGTTAGAACTCCATGATTTAAGGTCCCTTCCAACTCTAAGCGTTCTAGGATTGTATTTACGTTTTGATTTCTTTTAAGTTATTTGTTAAAGGCACTAAATTCTTTGTTTGTCTTTGGTGGGTTGTTGACTAATTGGCTTTATCTGAAAATCCATGTAATGCTGTGAAGTACAAAATCCATCACTGTCTGGAACTATGATGGTCTCCAGAAGACAAGATGTGCTCTAAATATCAGCTTTTACAGTTCAGGTAAAAAAGATATTATCATTTAATTTTGGAAAAATTTGTATTCACTTCCTATAAGCAGCCTGCAAATCTCCATGCTTTTATGAAGATTCCTGAGAAATTTCCGATTACTTGGATTGGATTTTCAATTTTTTGAGCAACTGGCATGTAAAGACTTGATTTCTTGTAGTGAGTGTGTCAGTGACTCGAAAAGTCATGGTATGCCTGCAGAGTTCCCTATATATTTTCAGATTTTTTTCTCCTTTCCTGAACCTTTGTCAAACCTTTTTTTGTTAATCTGTAGTAGTTTTTCTATGTTCTTTAATATTTTATAAGCCTATTTAATCGGTCCATTATACAGCAGTATAAAAGTCACTTCAATGATATGTTCTCCAATAGTCATAACTTGGCTCAACACCAACAGGATAAACAGCTCTATAGATCTTTCAACATTGCAACCTACTTATTCCTTTCTCAGACTTGACTTATGGGATAGACTTTATTTATTTATCTATCTATATCTGAGCTGCGATGCCATGTACCTCTACTCAGTTAGCAATTCTGTGTGACTCCAGAACTCTTCAGTCTTACTTCGATTATGTTTGTCTTCAAGTTTTTCACTTCACGCCATCTTATCATACACGTTAAAGGTGGATCTAGAGACCATTGAGGTAAATCTGAGGCTTTGCATTGATTTCTGTCCCCATGGGAACACTCAAACTTTTGTAGTGTTAAAGATAAGTTGGAAATACCCTTGTCTGTTATCTAAGTAATTTTATAATAAGCATTTATTATTTAAAGTAAAAGAATGTTATCTAGACATCTAGTGAATACTATGTTCTAACAACAGAAACTTTTATTAAGCTGACTCTTGCCATTCAGAAAAGCTGTCTTGAACTTTTTAATCAGTTCCAATTCTCCATGCAGCTTCCTGGATTGTAGTAACACACTTCAAGAAAGTCTGCTTTCTTCACCATTGACTGCTGCAATTCAATGTGGTAATATTAACCCATCATTACACATTTCAAAACCTGGCAAATTCACATACCATTTGAAAGGAGACTTTCCCCAGCTAATATATAGAGAAGGAATTAGTATTTGTTCTGCAAGTCTTTTCTCACTTCTGAAATTCATTCTCTGCTATGTGCAAAGGTTGTGTTAGGTTTCTGCATGGGGTTTCAGATTTATGGCTGCAGTGATATTGCTCATCACAGGAGGCAAGTCTAAGATGAAAAAAAGAAGTTAGGAATAGTTGGCAGTTCCATGAGAAGCTATATTAAATCTTCAGGTATGAATCATTTCAATGAGGAGGAAGTGCTGTAAGAAAAAGGTTAAAAAGCTAAAAGCAAATTGTAAGTCTACAAAGAGTAGATGTGGAGATTTGGCCAAGTTACTGAGGATGAAATGTAAAGGATGAAATAGGAATGAGATAAAAAAAATCAGAAAAACCAAGACATGCAAAGACAAGCAAACTAAGAACATGCTGTATAAAATACATCATTATACAAATATAACAGCAGGAAGAAAAACCTTCCACTCAGTTCCAGGGAACTACAGGCTGGTCAGCCTCACCTCTGTGCCTGGCAAGCTCATGGAACAGATCCTACTGGAATCACTGTGAAGGCACATAGAAAATAAGGTGATTGGTGACAGCCAACATGGCTTCACCAAGGGCAAATTGTGCGTGACAAATTTGTTGGCCTTCTACGAATGCTCTACAGCATTGGTAGACAAGGGGAGAGCAATACATGTCATCTACGTGGACTTAAGCAAAGCATTTGACCTTGTCCTGCATGACATCCTGGTCTCTAAACTGGACAGACACAGATTTGATGGATGGACCACTAGGTGGATCAGAAACTGGCTGGATGGCTGACTCAAAGGGTTGTGGTCAAAGGCTCAATGTCCAAGTGGACGCCAGTGATGAGTGAAGTTCCACGGGGGATGGTACTGGGACCAGTGCTGTTCAACTTCTTTGTCGGTGACATGGACCAATGGGACTGAGTGTACCCTCAGCAACTTTGCTGACAACACCAAGCTGTGTGGTGTGGTCAGCATGCTGGAGGGAAGGGATGCCATTCAGAGAGACCTGGACAGGCATGAGAAGTGGGCCTGTGTGAACCTCATGGAGTTCTACCAAGCCAAGGGCAAGGTCCTGCACATGAGTCGTGACAATCCTTGGCACAAATACAGGTTAGGTGGAGAATGGCTTGAGAGCCACTCTGATAAGAAGGACATGGGAGTGATGGTAGATGAGAAGGCCAACTTGAGTCAGTGGTAGGCACGACTGGCAGCCCAGAAAGCCAACCACATACTGGGCTGCATCAAAAGAAGCGTGACCAGTAGTTCAAGGGAGATGATTCTGCCCTTCTACTCTGCACTCATGAGACTCCACCTGGAGTACTGTGTCCAGCTCTGGAGTCCTCAACATAGAAGGGACATAGAACTGTTGGAACGAGTCCAGCGGGGGGCCACAAAGATGTTCTGAGGGCTGGAGCACCTCTCCTGAGACATTTGGGGTAGTTGAGCCTGGAGAAGAGAAGGCTGTGGGGAGACCTTCTAGCAGCCTTCCAGTACCCTAAAACAGCCTACAGGAAAGATGGAGAGGGACTCTTAATCAGGGGTTGTAGTGATAGGATGAGGGGAAACATCATTAAACTGAAAGGGGGGAGATTTACCTTAGATACCAGGACAAAATTCTTTAGTGTGAGGGTGGTGATGTACTGGAACAGGTTGCCCAGAGAAGTTGTGGATGCCCCATCCCTGGAAGTATTTAAGGCCAGGCTGGATGGGGCTTTGAGCAACCTGCGCTAGTGGGAGGTGTCCCTGCTCATGGCAGGGGGGTTGGAACTCGATGATCTTCAAGGTCCCTTCCAATTCTAACCATTCCATGATTCTGTGATAATTCTCTTGGGAGAAGAGGCCAACACCCACCTCTCTACAACCTCCTTTCAAATAGTTGTAGAGAGCAATGAGGTCTCCCCTCAGCCTAAACTAAACATGCCCAGTTCCCTCGGCCTCTCTCTTAGGACCTGTTCTCTAGACTACTCACCAGCTTGGTAGGTCTCCTCTGGACACATTCCAACATTTCAATTTCCTTCTTGTAGTGAGGGGCCCAGGTCTGAACACTGAATTGAAATTTGTTGAGGGTAAGTAAAATTCTGAAGAAACAAAAAACTGTTTTCTTTATCTTCTTAGGGAGACAAGTTCTTTTTTTCCCCTTCGTTTTTTGGTTCTTTTTCCTCTTTGTTCTGAATAAAAGAAAACCAACCCCTCCAAATTTAGATTTTGGTTCTCTCTGGATGGGACAAAAAAAAAAAAGTACTTTCAGTGCAGCAAGGCAAATTTGCACAAGATAGTAAAACATAAAAAGAATCCCAAAACAAACCCAAACCTTTCTAATGTTAAAGAAGTACTTCTTCATGGAAACAGGTTTCTTAGGGAGGGTTTAAGAGCATCATCACAGTGCATTGTTAAGATTAGATTGGAGGTATATCTACTAAGAAAAATGTTGGTACATTTGAACCTCTTAAAAGTAAGAAGTGGTTTATATATTGTCCTCCAAAGATCCTTTCAGGTTAGAAGTCTGCTTTTTATAATGTCATTATTAAAAATCTGTATTTTGAGTGCTTCTGTATCTTCTGTTATTTACCAATATACAAAATTTTTTGCAGCTGAACTCTATAAAATTTTCACATCTGATATTACCTATTTGAAAATCAGACTTCTTCAAAATGACACTTCTTGTTTCCTTCCCCACCAGCCCCCNTACAAAAACACCGTGGGAATGCCTGCTCTGAATGACTGAAAATAAGCAACATTAAAAAAAAAGTTCCATGAAGAACTACCCAAAACATAAAGGGGAAAAAAAAACCCTGTAGAAATGTGTTAAAAGGCAGCAGGTGTTTAGAAAACAGGTAGAAACAAGAAAAATCAGTGGTGAAAGCAGGCCAACAAGTAAAAGCATGTTTCCAATAAATATGTAGCTAGAACTTTTATGTAGTAACAGTGTCTACTGAGTCTGTATAAAGAACATGGACAGTATGCCAGGAAGGACAAGCTGGTAACACCTTGGCCTGCTCTACTCAACAATTTTCTCTCAACATGAGAGAAAGGCAGCCAAATATAGCAGGTTGCATAACCATTTCTTCTCTTTCCTTTTTCATAAGCCCTTGATACATCCTGAGTGGTATTCAAAACATCTGCCAAGGAAATCTATCCTCAGTGTCTGCTCTATTAGACAAATGGTATAATGTCTCCAATGATAGGTGTACAAAAAAATAACGTAAAATAGATATTATGAAAATTCTGCAGATTTTAATCCAATCTGTATGCTGTCACATGCGGGGACACACCTTTACTACCCACAGGGAGAAAGTGACAGCAGGCAGCGTCCTGGTGCAAGGTGGCTGGAGCCTATAGAATCTCCTCTGCTCCTCAACTGCCTCACAAGGCACAGACCGTGTGCTGGCCATGGGCAGAGTCTTTCTTTCTCCTTTGCTGATTATTGCAAAATGATTCAAGACTGATAGCTTTCATCTTTTTTCAATGTACTAATTCTCTAGCGCTTTCTAGGAGAGCTATGGATACCTACATAGTCTAGTTATTAGTCTGTCTATAACAGAATACTGGTTTTAGTAACCTTTTGTGGACCTAGAAATTTGAATTTCCTGGGAGTCTGTAAGCCATAGGAGAGAATCACTGCATTAACCATACAGTGTAAATGACGACTGCAGAGTGCTGTACAGTTTGTGCTTTTAATAGTGGTCCTTGTGTTGCTGGAGACCTGAATCAGAAATCATTGTTCCATTCCACTAACCACAAAATTACCAACTCTTCATGTAAAAGATGTTGATTTTTTTTTTTTTTCTTTTTTTCCTGAAGGGTTTATAATCTGTGTTTTAAGCCAGTGGAAGGACTTCACAAACAGGTGGTGGGCAGTGTACCGCAGTGCTTATGTGCAATTAACCTGACAGCAGTGGTCACAGACCATCTTCTGCCCTCTCAGCTTCTGCTTAACCATTGGCTATGGCTGCTTTTAACAACAGGTCTCAGATTTTCTTAACCCTCAGGCCTTCTTCTTTCTTCAGAGGCATCTTCAGAGGCTTTAATTTCCCTCCTGAACCTTTTAATTTCTTCCTAAGTCGTCTTCTTCATACCTCCCCACAGCCTTTTTATGATTTTCCTCTGATATTCATATAATTCTTAGTTGTGGTTTGTCAAAGTAAAATACCTTACATTTCCAACAGCAGTCATAGGAAACATTCACTATTAACCTTTTATTGTGTCCCCTCTCTTTTTTGTTTGTAACATACTTAGTTTTCCTTGGCTGCCTGTTATCTCTTTTAAGTTTATGATTCTTAAAGCAGAGAATGGGATTTTTTTCAGCACCTGCTAAAAAAGGAATTAAATCAGCTGGCACCTAGATACCTGTTACAGTCTTTGTTAAATGATATTAAAAACAGAATCCCTAGAAAACTTTTGGGTTTAAATACAAAAAAACCAAACTATCTGAAAAAGAATATGGGGTTCTGGGGGGAGGAAGTAAAAAAAAAAAAAAAAAAAAAGTTATAATTTTTCTTGATGTTGGATAGAAATTTAGAGAGTTTTCCCCATTATTATAAACCATTGTGTTATGCTTGACTATGCAAAATGTTGATCAATAATTTTATCTTCATTTGCAATAGAAAAGTCCGAAGAATGGCCAGGATGAGGTCCAGTTTGAATTGCATTGAGAAAAGTAGAACTGGCCTGAAACTTTTCTGAATGTTGAATTTAATTTACCTTAGGTGAATCTTACATAAGTAACACTTAAAGGATTCATGTCATTTGGTTCAGGCAACATATTTTGGCCAAGGTGAAGGTGTATGTGCGTGAAATAATAGATGTGTGAGGGCTTCTTTTTCCCCTTTGGTTTAACTTCTATCTCAGCAAGGCCTGTCTAAAACCAAAAATTATGCCTTAAGAGTGTGTGGAAACAATGCTGCAGTTGCACTATTCTTATCATCCAAAAGACCAAGCCTTTCAGGGCAGAAAAATCAAGTTTTGGTAGTGTCATTCTGTCTTTTATTTAGAGGCTGGGCCAACCAGTCTTCCTTCCTTCATTCCTTCTTTCATTCCCTTCTGTTAAATTAGTTTATTATTCATATAGTTCTTACTGCGAGCATATTAAATATAACACAGGGATGATCAAAGCAGCTGAAGTTTAGATACTGCATTTCTTTGCTGACAATTTATAGCAAAGCAGATGTGCATGCAAATTACACCTATCTTAATTCCAGAGATCACTATCTCAGTCAATTACTTTAAAATAACTTATATCTTTGACACATAAAATGTGATAAAGAAGCTTTGATCTTGGATAAGGAATGTGTCCGTAACTACCCAATCAAGGGCAAGACTGAAACATATGGTCACATTTTTCCAGGCTTTCATTGATCTCACGGGAGCTCTCAGTAACAAATCAATGACAAGGTCTTCCCATGTATAAGAGCAAAAATTGTGTGCATGCATAACAGAGTAATACAACACGTCTGGTATTACAGATGATTTGCCTTTTGGGCAGATAACATTCTAAAAAGCATGAAAAACAGTTTTCTCTACCTGAAAAAAGCAGTGACATTTTAACTGAAAATGCATCAGAAGAAAAAAAAAAAAACCCTACATGCTTCTACACAGAAAAGCACAGGGACTGAAGTCCATGACATTTTGTAAAAATGATTTTTCCCTTTCCTCTTCTCACTTATGTCAATTTTATTGCAGCGCTATCTCTGTAGAAGCCCCTTGTACTCACACTTCTGCCTTCCTCAAAAGTTAGTGCAACCTCCATTACTCTCAAGAGACAGTCTGTCCTAAAAAGGCCTGTCAGAAAAGGCACTCAGTAGTTCTGACAAATAACTGTCAAGGCTTTGATTTCAAGGAGTGGAATAATTAGCAGTCTTAGCCTTTCATTCAGCAAGCCCTGTTGCCTGAACCCTTCTGTTCACAGTTGTCAAGCACGTATATTTAACCCAGGATTCCTCACGTGGCAGATGGTGTGATTCAAACCACCCTGAGTACTAGCTACTTCAGAGGTTCCATAAAAGCTTGCTGTCTTCCAGTATCTTTTTTACCCTCTTCTTCAGGGACAGAGAAGTTCTGCAACGAGCACCATTGACTGAGAAGGGGTACTAGACTATTCCCAGCAAAACATTTTCATACCGGGCAGGAAGAATTCGATAACAGCAGGATGATTTTGCTGTGGGAACAACTATGTGTAAAAACAAGCCTCCTTGCACAGACCTATAGGCTGAGTGGTCTGCCAGTGCCATGTAGATGCATCATGAACCTAACAGAGTTCCACTATTTTATTTTTTTAATGTTTCTATGTCCTTTTAATTTGATACCATCTTTTCCCTGTCCTCTCCCTTTCTTTGTTATTGTAATTAATTACAGCTGGTTTAACAACAACAAAATTTTTAACCTCTCTCCGTTCTGCTGGACATTGAAAGTATAGATTTATAATGTTTCCTCTGTGTGGTATTTTTTTTCTTGTTCCAGGGCTTATTGTAAGGGCTTATTGTAAGGCAGATTGGTAGTTAAGACATGCGGGTTTTTTTGTTCTCTGTATGTGAGACCCTGAAGGACACATAAACAACTGCTCTTCCATTTCTGCTGAAAACAAAACAAAACAAAAATGTTACCAAGTCATATTCCAGTTGTATCTCTACCACTGAGTGCATTAACCTTCCTTAAGCATTTCTGTTTGCTGTTTGTCTGGAAGATGCTCTGCATACACCCCCCCTACCCCTTACCCAGTTCTTCATATCTTCTCTTTTCATTTCCTGGGTTTTATTTGCAAACAATGTGATGGTACTTTGTTCCCAAACCTGGGATATTGTTGCTACACCGCTCCTTTTAAAACCCACCAGGTTCTGATGAAAAAGGGATACATTTAGAAGCTCGGTCTGGTATCCACAGTGGGTCTTTCTGCTGATACATCATCAGCCACTGGTTCAACGATAAACAGAAAAGCTTCCAGGCTCCCAGGAAAATGTTTTTTGAATAGAAAAAAGTCCTGTATTCATGTGTAATAGAAAACTTTTCTGAATAGTAAAAATAGAGTGCCTTGTGATTTATGAGATGTAATATCTCCCTTGAGGAAAGTATGAACAGAATTATTTCTCTATAGAATTTAACAAACCAATAAAAAGAACAGTTTCAATTTACTTTGGTATATCTACATCCTTCTAGCTCACCTGTACCTCTGCTGTTTATCTTTGATTCCCCTCCCCCCATCCTATTGTTCTCTGGTGAATTTATGCATGTACTCGTGCGTTGTCATACTGTCTTTGTCTTGCCCACTCTGTTTTGTTCTCACATCTTGTATGTTTGAAATAAGTTAAATATAAAAAGAGAGAGAAAAATCTCTGCCATAGATTTTCCTTCACATCATCTCAGAAGAGAGTAGTTCATTGCTATGCTAATGGGGAGCACGCAGCACAGGGTAATTGTTACAAAATATTCCTTGCAGACATCTATCATCTTTTATCTTCGAACACTAAATATTCTGCTCACAGTAAGGATGTAATTCACTCTGGGCAATAAGACACCAAGCTTGATGCCACTCTAATTGCAAGAAACCTCTGCAGTGTTTAGCCATGGTGGTGCATGAAAAGAGTCCGCTCTCGATACATCACTGTGTGCAGGGTGGGTGCTGGCAATAAAATATAACAGCTGAGGAAGGTCAACTGTGAGATGAATTTATAAGAGAGATTGGCAGGTCACAAAAACTCTGATTTGATTCTAACAGGACTGATTTACCTGGATTGTGTGTGTGGCAGATGTTTATAGAGTATAGAATGTATGTAGTGAGGGTATGGATATAATACAGCTCTACCGAACTGGAAATTTTCCATATTCCAGCCAGAAAGAACAGACTATCCATGAGGTTAGACTAGATGATAATAGTAATTCCTCATGGCCTTAAAATTTATGAATGAAAGCAGAGTGGTCCATAAAACCTACTCATGACTTAGCTTGACAGACCTGGTTTTCTTTGCAAACGTTTAGATGAAGCAATAATGGAAAAATAATGGAAAAAAAAATAAAAATACCTCTTGAAGCTCCTTAATCTCCTTTGTAAAATCAGGGGATAATAATAATTCTGAACTACCCAAGGGTGTTTTGTGGCTTGTTCAGTGCTTTCACCGCACGTTCAAGATTCTCCTATAAAAGGCACTGCTGTATGCAAGTGCTGAGTATTGCTATTATTAATAAAGGACCATAATGGTTCTAAATTTAGAGTTATAGCTCAATATAGAGTTTAAGCTCTTTGCCTGTGTTACAGCCAGGAGGGTCTGAAAGTAAGCAGTCTCTTTCAATTATCCACGATGACATACATAAGATAGTAGCTGCTTGTGTCTCATTATTTTGATTTGAAGACACTGTAGGAGGAATTCAGAATGCTAAAACCCCAAGAGAAGGTGAACATGCTGATAACAAGAGCATAAAGCTGTCAAAGACAGAAAACCTTGAGTATGTCTCCAAGCAGGGCTTTTGCCAAACCACAAGCTAATGTACCTTTTGAACACTGTAGCATATATTGTACTCTACATCTTAAACATACTCATGATAGAACACCATTCCCCCCCAAATTCCAAAATTAACACTTTCTGATATGTTTTTTTGTATGTTGCATGTTTAGAATAGCCATTGTTTGAAAGATGTAAAGATTAGCTTGCTTATGTATACATTTAAGGCTGCCTAGAACTGTAGGGTCAGCATTAGGAATTTTTGTTAGTTTGTAATGGGCTATGAATAATATATTAGGCCACATGTGATCATTGCTTGTTTGATCTTAACTCCTGTGTACACAGCCACTGTTTTGGAGCATGAAATTCCTTTAGGGTGTGGAGAGGTGAGAAGGCCCTTGAGAAAAACGGGCAGGCAGCTGTGGCATATGGACCCTGGTGACTGGAATGGGCGAGAGCAGTGGGCAGGGGGCACATGAGCCCCAGCTGCCACCATTGTGTCCAGTATGGTGGCCCCAAAGCTCTCCTTGGCAAGTAGGAAGGATGCTTTCAGGGGAAGTCTGCCTGGTGGATGTAATTCTGTACAGTAATTCCATACAGTAATTCCTGCCCTTCAGGGTCAAAAGCCAGAGGACCTCCCATTTAGGGCAAACTGAGGGATAACTTAGGATCTCTTCCAGTTGTATATTCTGCAGATTTACTCTAGAATAGCTCATATGGATTTGAAAGGCTAATCAGAGAAATCCTGAAAATGTGGTTAGTGCTGACAGATTGTCACCAATTTTCCTCTACCAAGTACTTTTGAGTCAAGCTACTTGAGGGGGAATTGAAATGACATTTTCATGTGTTTATGAGGAATATTTTGTTTGACAGGGACTAACATACACCAGATGTAAAATGTACTGCAAGTACAGCTTCTCCTGGGAAAATAGTCAATGTGTCCAAGTTTAGTGGTTAAATTTGTTTTGCGTGGCATTAAACTCGTGCGTAAGAAGAGATACCTGCCCTTCTGTCCTCTTATGTATTAGAGGGATAGAAAAGAAACAAGTATTTGAATAGCATAGATACCCATCCTTAGTAAAGTTTAGACATGGTGTTAACTCATTTATGTTCTGAAAAATAAGTACGTGTATTTGGCAACCATTATTTTTCCCCATAAAAGAAACATTTGTGCTTTTATTTTGGAATTCACACTTTGACTTATTCAATAAAATATAAATAGGTGCTCGTGTACCATACACTCGCAGCAAGAGCCAAATGCTCTCACAAAAATGATCTACCACACAGGAGCCTGCTGTTACCATTTCTTTACTTTGTGGGCTCATGCTGCTGAGAAAAATGTGAGTCAAACCTTAGTCTTTGCAATCAGAAAAGAAGAAGGTTGAATTATTTAACATACGAGAGATCAAAGTGGTATGAATGCAAAAGGCCAGCAAGTAAGATCAATTACAGTGTGGAGGATTGTCAAGAGTTTCTAGTCTCCAGAGACATTTGTAAATCCTGTATCCATGAAAGTGATATACCATTTATCTAGGTTGGGCTGCCAAATGAAACACATATTTATGTATTTTCCATTCCGGGCTAAACTTCATGTCAAAAATGTCATAAGGAAATACGAACAAACATATGGTGATAGGACTCATTAGCTTTGTGGTTACGTTAAGCTTTCCTCTTAAGACAGTTCGTTTTCCATAACTATGTATGCCTACTTCTGTATCTCATTTCCAGGCACATGTGACTGGCTCTGATGAGGTGTGTGACTGAACTCATCTTCAGTCTGAAGATGCTGGAGTTTTGATAAAAAACCTTTTCAAGCCAGGTAGCTCTCATTTTCTGGATGCTTCCTGCACTCCATGATTTCTTCATACTTAGACATCACAAACGGCAGGCTTTGCCAGGGCTCCTGCCTGCAGGGTGACGGGAGTTTCAGGAGGGAATTTCAGGGTGCTAATGGAGTGAAATACATATTTCATCAAAATGAATGTCTGTAAAGGGGGAAAAAAACACTTTTTTTTTTGGTGTGGGACAGGCGAAGGACAGAAAAATACAGTCCTGCCAAGGGGTGGACTTCCCTGTTCCTTAAGGAAATTAAGCATGTGATTTTCTGCATTTCTTAACCTCTCTCTTGACAGCCTTGGTTGTCTCCCTGTTTTCTCAGGCTACCATTTGATCAGATCTCTTTTAGGATTAGGACAGTAAACACCTTTGAAATTGCTATAAAAACTCTGCTGTCTAGAGCGAATTTGCAGAGCAAATAAGCTTTTGCTGTTTGATGACCCTCCAGAGGTCAGCTGCAGCAGCCCTAAATCAATTGTGAGTGCCTTTACATGTAATAACAGTGAAGTTGTCTTTGTCTTCCACTCTCATACCTTTGTTATGCATGCACGCACAGCTTATATCCTAAGGGTCATCATGGTGCAAAAATCTCCTAAAAATAGGAAATGTCAAAATTGAAGCTGAGAGAACTGTAAACTAGTGAAAGGGCAAACCTTCCTTTGGTGAGGCAATAATACTGCCCTGGAGGGAGAGAGTCTTTCCTGGCCTCTGCCACAAAAGTCCTAGCTGTTTCTTGTCCACTAACTTTTCTGAGATGGCTGCTGGCTGTAAAGATACAATTTTTTAGCACCTGACTGAGTACATCCAAATTGAACATATCAATTTCAGCTGGGTCTCAATAACTGCTTCCTAGAACTGCCTATTTCCTCTTCATTGCCTTAGAGGGATGGTGGATGGCCAGCTCTGGAATGGATGCCTACACAGAGTGTATCAAAGCCTAGATGAGTCTCAGCCCCTTGGGGTTTGTTGTCAAACAATATTGCAACATTCTTGGCTTGGGGCATCACACTGAACAATTGAAACAAAATGTGTTTAGTTAAGTACTGTTTTTTTTTATTCAGTAAATGATGTGGTAGAGACTAAAGAACATGTTGTCATATGATGCTGTATTTTTTAACTGTATCATATTGAATTTGCACAAACTCTTTTGCTGTCTCCAAAACCTCCATTTGACTATTTTTTTAAATTTTAAATGCTTAACTTTCTAGTGTTACTGATTGTTCAAAATAAATGTTTATGTATTCTTGGGTTTTTAGAAGTCAAACTGGAAAAACACCTTAGAGTTTTCACCTGAGAAATTGTCTATTGACAGAACTGGAGCCTTCTGTCTATTGACAGAACTGGAGCCTTCTATTGCACAGATCTCTGTAACTTCAGCAGTAGAATACCTAATTGGTATATACCAATTATATAATTGGTATATAATTATATAATTGGTATTATATATATATATATAATACCAATTATATAATTATATACCAATTATATAATTGGTATATAATTATATAATTGGTATTATATATATATATATAATACCAATTATATAATTATATACCAATTATATAATTGGTATATAATTATATAATTGGTATTATATATATATATATAATATATATATATAATACCTAACAGGTTGTCATAACCTGTGTTTGCCAGAAGTAAAGGAGAATGAAAAGCACCCTTTCCAAGGTACTTCACAGCCCATGGTAGATATCAAGGGAGTGATGAGCTTTAGGAAGTTGGAATTATGCTATGTATTTCAAAGGGAAATTTCCTCTGGTGGTTAGAGGTCCTTCTTGACTACATCTGTTAAGGTCTCTTCCTCAGCCCTGAAGCTGGACTTCTTATCTAATCTCAATCTTATTGGCTACTCCTGTCTTCTTAGCATATCTTTAGCCATCTCTTGTCCTAACTTAGTCCTTCCATAGTTTCCCTATTGTCCCATGTTTTTTGCATTGGGTAGCGGTCCTCTCTTGTCACCCGGGTACCAGATCTGGATGTTTTTGAGACTTGGGCGTGAAGGCCGTGGCCTGAGGTTTTGTTCCTCTGTTTTGCAATGTGCAACTGATAGCTGGGAGGAAAAATGGTAGGGGAAGATGCAGTTTTGGAAGTGATCACTCTCATCTGCTGTATAAAAAATGTGATAGCTGCAGGCAGGCTGCATACAGTTGCTTTGTGAAAATCAGTGGCTCCCCAGGGAGAGGGAAACCTTGTAGAAGTTATTCCCAAACTTCAACAAGTGGCTGCACGCCATGCTTACCTTGTAGTTGTTTGCAGAATCTCCCCTGTTGTACTTCCAGAAACAGGAACAAGGTGTGCAAGGGTCAATGATAGTAAGGGGAATATACATGGACATTGCCACCGGCTGGCTTGAGATCAATCCTGTCAAGGGACTGAGGACATGTGAAAGCCTGGATTAGTCTTGAGAAGGCTAGGCTGGGCCAGGCTGTTGTTTAAGGGTGGTTTCTGTCCTGTGTCACAGTGTGGGTCTTTACAGTGATCAAATTATCAGTGGTATAATAAAAGACAAGGCAGAGACTACAAGATGATGGCTGAAAAGTTCAAACTTATTTTTAATAGCCCGATCTCAACTTAAAAAATCTTTTAGGACTACAGTATTCCATATAGACTTATCCAGGAGAGTTCTGTGCTTCCCTAAGTACAGACGTAAACTCACATGTGCCGAGTAGTTAAAATTCCCTTGACTTCCTGAGTCACTGTGTGTGGTCCCAAACCAAGCCAATTGTGTTTAGGTGCCCACAGACTTAGGTACCTCCCTTGGAGCATGCCGATTTGAAACTATGTGACTTAGTAGCTGGACTAGAATTAGTACTGGCAAAAAAAGAAGAAAAAAAATTAAAAAAAAAAAAATCAGTAAGATTTTAAAAAAATTGGTAAGAAAAGTAGTTTTGTATGTGTCTTGCAGATTTTTCATGCCACCATGGAAGCAGTCTTTGCCCCTTTCCATCAAGCTATTTCTGTGTGCTCTCTGTAAGAATGTGGGATAGCGGCCAAAATCAGTGAGAAAACATAATATAGTTGAAAGCTTATGTCTTAAATATGCTTAAATATCAAACTGTTCAAATCAGCTAGAGAAATAGAGTCACCCTGCCACCAGCTTTCCTGAGCATCCTAATTTCCTGCAGCAAAATAAGAAGGTCAGTGCAGCGAGGGGATGTGCTCACAGTCCTGTTTCGAAATAAGGCACAGAAGACTTCAGCTTATGCTAGACCACCCCAAAGCAGTAATTGCTGAAAGCTTTGCTTGAAGTGTTTCTTGTTCTGTGCTGCAAAAAGCAGCTGCCAAACCATTGGCAGGCTTGGTGTTGAAAAGTGAACTCAAGCTGGGAAGGGGCAGATCATTTAGTAGTGACACCACATAATTTGTTGTTACTGAAGTCCATATTTATCCTATTAATAAAGAGTTTGGCGTTAACATTTTGTGTAAATGAGGATAAGTTATTAAGTGGGGGAAAAAAAAGAAACCAAGGAAAACAGATTGCTCCAGACAGGAAAGAAATATATAACTGCAAACATACATAATGAATGCAATTTATAAAGCACGTTTAATTAAAAGTTTCTAACTTGAATTATTTCATTTGGTTGCAAAACATTAGTGTGTTTTAGAAAGCCAAACTTCTCAGTTGATCTTTTGGCCCCTTTAAAGACATAACATCTATTATGTTTATATCTGTCTGTTTGTCATTAAGAAATTGTTTATTTATAATTTACCAAAGCGATGCAAGCACAGTATTTGGGGACTGTGCTTTTTTTTCATCAGTATTTCCTCTGGATTCTTTTCCAGCCACCCAGGCCTTTTAACAAGGACAATTATTCTTCTTTACAGGAATGGTAAATAAAACCTATACTTACATCCTGCCTTCTATAACAGGCTTAAAAGAACTATCCTTTAGCTTGAGAACATAAATGTGAAGAGATTTCTGTAACTGAGCAAACAGCTCAGTGATGTCCACCTGGGGGGACCAGGTTCCACTCTTCAAGCATTCGCTATACCTTATCATGCACTTAAATATGCACATAGAAAAGATGCATCTGCTACAATGAGGTGCTTGATATCTTCAGATGGTTGTTTGCTTTGAGCATATTAGTGAAGAAGGTAGTTTCACCCATGTCCCACAAAAGCATTGATTTTGCACCAGAGCTTGCTGCACAGACTGAAGCTAAACTGCATTTCCAGATTTTGAAAGCATTGAGGAATCAGAGAAAAAGTTGTGTGTTAATAGTAATGACAAGTGCTTTCTACCTTATGGTCTTCACTGCTACCAAGAACATGTATACACCTGAGATGGAGCCATGGACAGCTCTGGGACATGGACAGCTCCTCCTTAATTTTAAGGTTTAGTATCAGACACTCGGAAAAGTCTGGGTTGTGAAAAAGGGGTTGGATGTCCAGTCAGTTGATTCGGTATTGCTTTGAGATATTATGCTCTAATATTAAGCTATTATCATTAAGCTTTTGAGATATTCAGCCTTTGAGAGTAAAAAAAAAAATTGTACTTAAACAGAGATTGACCTACTTATTTGACTTTTTTTCATGCATGTGCACTGTGTATCCTCCCTGTGTGATTCTTCTGGTCAGTAAAAAAGACTTGATAAAGTTGATTTTTGGGTAAAGATAGTATACACTTGGGAAGTGGTAGGTGAAAAATGAACTTGTGATACATCTCATTTACTAATATTTCCTCGTCTCGATTCCAAGCAGATTTAGATATTGATTTATTCCCTGATCAGCATAATTTTGGAATAGGATCTGTGAGATTTATTTTTGAACTGGGGAAAAATGCTTATGTCCCCAGGTGTAACAGAACACAAAGTACTTTTCTGTTGAAACACCACAGTGAGATTTGGCCAGCTGACTCTTCAAAAGGCTGAAGAGCAGAGGGACTGAGTCTGTCCTTGAAGAGTCATTCTGTACTCCCACAGAAGCCAAGTGTACTTGTGACACCTTTTTTAGTAAATGAGCAGAAATTATCCTTAAATAACCTTTTAAAATTACTAATAAATTAAATCACTATAAAAATAATGGCCTTGTGTCTGTGTCAGGAAAAAAAGGTGCCAACCCTTATTGATACCTGCTCTCCTACTGATGTATATTAGAAACTGTATTTGACCACAGGAAAGAGAAGAGAGCTATATAAACTGGAAAAAGAAGAGGTCTTAAAGACCATTTCACTGAAGTTCAGAAGTGAGAAAATTAATTTTCTAACCTTCAAATTAAAAGTTTTCTGTGTAGATCCTGAGAGCTCTTTGTTCAGCTTTCATGAAATACTGAAGTTTGCAGCCTCTGAGACAATAAAATCAAGATTTCTCCCAATTTTTTTCAAAGTTTTAGTTAAAAATGGTAAGGTTTATTTTCTCTCTGTTTTAGGGCCTTAATCTTCCCAAAGACATCAACAAGTTTGTTTACCAGTTGCTCCTCCTCCTGGTTACCATCAGTTCTGCTTGAGTAATTTCAGAGCTTGAAAAACTGATGTAAGTATAACATAATTTAATTTAGTATTGGTATTTTTTCTCTATGTAAGTTTTGGGAATCAGGGAGCATTTTATGCTCAGTGATTTCCCTCCTACATGATCATTTTGTGCTGTCAAGTGTGCAAAGAAAGAGCTAGGAAGCTGTCTTGGTCCTTTTCATAGTGCTGATAATCAACATGCTGCCCTTTGCTGGGCCATCATGTTCAAGTACAGGATCTGACATCTTCTGAAGGAAACTGCCAGCACTTATCTTTGAATTGTTTTTTCTCTCTGCTCCAGACAGAAGCTGACATTGCTTTTCTGGCTTTTGTAAGGAGACTACGTCTTGGCTGAACTGATCTGAAGAGTAAGTAAAGCATGGATGTGCTCAGATTTTCTTACTGCAAAGACTGATTATATGTGTTTCAAAACCTCTCTCAGGACATTGCACTGAAGTTTTAGAGTGTTTTGATTTGCAGATGCGAACATGAGATGTGGGGAGAGCTTTTGGGCTTACTTCACCTAAGTCTTTTTATTTCAAGGGTATGTGTCTTGGTGTGTTTATGTCTCGTCGTGCTCTCTACCGCAGTGGCTGTGTTCATTCAAGTCATTAACTACTGTTTAGACCATCACTCCCAAACAGTAGGGACAAATCCCACAAATCCCAGTACCAAAAGACTATTTTAGGAATCGTAAATATTACCATTAGTGCACAGACAGATGATTTTGCTGTTTTTCCTACACGGAGATCTGATTTTTTTTCTCTCCCGCTGTTCTTTCTTTCATAAATCTCTGGAGATGGGCAACTACCAGGAGGTGGTGCTGAAGTACTCCTCTTGATCAGGAACCGTGTGACGCCTTTGAGCACACTGGAGTGAGAGACAGTTCAATTTTGGCAGGCACACACAGGCTAACAGTATTCCATTACATTTTTATATCAGTTAAATTTCATGTCACCAAAGCTACCTGCAAATATTGTGCTGTTGTATTGACTCTGCTGTGAAGGAGAGCTGAACTGAAATATACTGCATAGCCTTCCAGTTACTAGGTTCCTCATCTGCTGGATGGCAGTGTTGGTATCTAGAAACCCCCTAAGAAAAGCATCAGAGATTAAGCAACCAATCTTCCTATCAGGCAATAAAGATATAAACTTCAAGTGTTAGTTACTAATTTTGTAAATGCAAATAGTTTGGGAGAGGGATTCAGAGTGATGTACATCTGTTTGGATTGGACTAGCTGGGAAAGGTGGTGATGTTTCCTTTGTACCTCCCTGCGCTGGCATGTTCCCGTGGGACCTGGAAGCTTTGTGGAGCCCATTTCACCTGGTGAAGCAGTGTTTCAAGTTGATGTAGTCTTTAGATATTTACATATTTAGAAAGCTTTAAATATTTCTGTTTTAGGTTTCATCTGCCCACAACTTTCCCTTATATCATAGAATTGTAGAATGGTTAGAGTTGGAAGGGACCTTAAAGATCATGTAGTTCCAACCCCCCTGCCATGGACTGGGACACCTCCCACTAGACCAGGTTGCTCAAAGCCTCATCCAGCCAGGCCTTGAACACCTCCAAGATGGGGCATCCACAACTTCTCTGGGCAGCTTCTTCCTGTGTCTTACCACCTCTACAGTAAAAAAATTCTTCCTAATATCTAAGGTAATTCTCTTCTGTTTCAGAGTGCCTCCCCTTTAGGTATTGGAAAGCTACTATAAGGTCTCCCTGGAGCCGCCTTTGCTCCAGACTGAACAACTCCAACTCTCTCAGCTTGTCTTCATAGGAGAGGTGCTCCAGCCCTTGGATCATCTTCATGGCCTTCCTCTGGACTAACTCCAACAGGTCCATGTCCTTCTTATGTTGGGGGCCCCAGGGCTGTATGCAGTACTCCAGGTGGGGTCTCACCATGTAGAAGAGGGACCGAATTGCCTCCTTTGACCTTCTGGCCAATCCATCTTAATCAGGATCAGCAGAATCTTTTGCTCTCCTTTCATAGTCCAAACATATCTCTGTCACAGGATTGCCCTGAGAGAGTTAAAGCCTATTTTCTTCACAACCATCTTACAGGTCCTTGGCCCTCATTTGGATGCTGCTCTGAGCCCCACTAATCTGCCACAGCCCCTTAAGTTTTCTGCTGTGGCTTCAGGCAATATCTGCCTCACCTCAGACTTCTGGGTGATCTTTTGAAGCTCTTCTCATTCATGTTTTGCAGGCTCAGCATGGCACAGAGCTCCTGCTTGCCCTACAACTCTGAACATCTTTCCTGCTGCTTTGCTGCTGCTCTCCTCTCTTCTGTCCTTTTCTATCTTTGATAAGTAATACATATGTATA
>VZRU01011709.1:156876-177121 GCA_013398155.1 Pedionomus torquatus
GGCATGATGCTGATGGGATGGAATACCCCTGTTGGTCCGTTCTGGGTCACCTGTCCTGTCCGCTCCTCCTTGAAGGTGGGACCCTCCAACGGGCAAATGCTGAAAATTATCTGACCTTGGTTCTCCCAGCAATAAGTCTAAACAAGGGCCTCTCTGCATACCATCCCTTGGTATAATCAGGTCTTATCACTGTGAGATGGAACAGCTTTGAACAATGTGCTGTTAATTTCAGAGTTTAGCTAGTTAGAAGAGACCCAGCTAAGAAAGTAAAACTGTAAAACAGAAAATTGGTTCCTTTTACCTCAAACCAGGACAGCATGTTTGAAATTAATTTGCCTCCCCCACATTTCCTAAGGGTTAAATTAATATTACTAATGAACTTTCTGGCTGGCCAAACTGAATGTTCAGTTTCTGTTCTGTTTACTTAAAGAAGAGGTTAAAATGGTAATTTGATATAAAATACTGTATTTTCCTTTGTCTCATATGACAAGTAGTTATTTAGGGCCCAATCCAGCACAGCAGGAGCTCTTGCTACCCCATTGGGAAAGCAGAAGTAGCATTACACTGCTTGAGTGCTGAAAGTCATATGTCCTCCTGAATTATCTACCTGGAGACGTACCTTAGTGGTGTTACTGGAAAATGGACCAAAAAGCACTTCTTTGTTTTGGCTGTGTTACATTTTGTACATATAGTAAAGACTGCAGGATACAGTGTGGAGTCAGAGCCATTCTGTGTTATTTTTCAAAACCCTTTCTGTATTTGAACTGTGAGCTATGATGCTCTAGCACGTACATAAAATCTGCAAAGAGCATGGTCTTGTGAGTCATATTTTTGCTTCAGCATGATTTAAATTCTCTCCTCTACCAACTGGTTGAATTACTGGTACCGTCCATTAGCTGAATTTAAGTATGGGAGGATCAATAAAACATGAAATTCTCCAGGTACCTTATCCTCAGAGCATTTAAGGACAGCAGAGGAAGTGCCTCTGATAAAAGACTGTTTCTTATGATGAGAGTTTTCCAATTCCTTCTTTTCCCAGTTCCTTCCTTTCTCTTCTAAGTGCTGGTGACCGCTGGATAGAGGGCTCTAAGCCTTAATGGTTTGGGGATTTTTTTTTGTTTTGATCATAACTTCTTGTGATGCACTGAGAGAGTCACATTCTCACAGCATCGTTATGAAGGGCAGGGGTGGGGGGCAGAGGGCATGGGGCTGAGCCAGACTGCACACAGAGCAATCCATTCACCATCCACCACCCACCACCACAACACAAAGGGAGCCTGGAGGGTCTCTTTGTGCAGTGCTGAGGGGCTCAGCACACTCCTGTTAGACAAATCGCAATGAAATAAGTCCAACTTATTTTCTAGATTCTCTCATGCTCTCCCACATGCTCATCTTAATACTGACAGAAAAACCTGCTCTTGCTTGGTTTTCTAGGGAGGTTTTCTGGGGTAGAACAGCATTGTAACTTCTTCTTGTTGATAACAGGTTTAGACGTGCCGTAAACTTTGTATTGCTCCAATGTGCTCCAGCCTTTTACTTTACAAGGAGATTTAAAAAGATGTGCCTCAACTCATTTACTCCACTGGATGATCATAGACTTAAGAATATGAAAAAGATTTTTGAATGTTGATGCTTTGTCCTGCTAGATATTGACTGAATAGATATTGCTTGTTTGTTCTCCTGTGATAGGATTTCTTTGTTACTTTAGGATTTGGATTCCATACTCTTTTGAGATTGGACTTACAGGACTCTTCAACAGCAAAATCAAAATACCTGATTAAAGAGCCACCATGATAAAATTCTAATTCATTGGTTAAAAATGTGCAATTAAGCTATTTATGAGTCTATATTTTCCCTAATATGCAAGTATGTTTTACAAGCTACTCCAAAAATACTTCTGAAGACCTCTGGTTTGATACTAATACAAAGTTGTATTAGAATGACATCAGTGAGTTAGACTCACATCGGTGCCAGTGTACACCAACATCTTGCTCTTACAGTTTGTGTCTTCTTTGAATAGGCAAGAAGCAGCTTTTTGTTGTACTGGGTCAGAGATTTGCTGTGCCACCCGCTGGAATGCATTCTTCCCCTCAACTCTTCTCCTGACTTCACCTTTGAAGCACGAGAGCTTGGTAGTTGCCCTGAAGCAGCAGGGAAATGCCAGATCCAGAAGGGCTTCCAGCTCCTCCCCACTCAGCATTAGCTGTGGGCACTGCCTGTTGCGTCACAATGACATTGAGAGGTACGTGATGATAAAATTACTGGTTATAATGCACTGTAGAGCTAAAAGTAAGGCAGGCATAATTTTCTTCAGCTCTCACAAGAGCATGCAAACTCTATTACCAGATGATCAGAGATGAACACAGGCTGAGAGAGTTTGGGTTGTTCAGTCTGGAGAAGATCAGGCTCCAGGGAAACCTTATAATGGCCTTTCAGTACTCAAAGAGAGCCTACAGAAGAGATGGAGAGGGACTCTTTATCAAGCAGTGTATCAGGATGAGGGGTAATGGTTTTAAACTGAAAGGAGGGAGATTTATATTATATAATAGGAAGAAATTCTTTAATATGAGGGTAAAAGGACACTGGAACAGATTGCCCAGAGAAGTTGTGGATGCCGCATCCCTGGAGGTGTTCAAGGCCAGGCTGGATGGGGCTTTGAGCAACCTGCTCTAGTGGGAGTTGTTCCTGCCCATGGCAGGGGCGTTGGAACTCGATAACCTTTAAGGTCTCTTCCAACCCAAAACATTCTATGATTCTATGTTGGCTACTTGAAATTTCTAGCCTCTATGAGTTGAAGAATGAGTTTTCAAAGACATATCTGAGTGTAGCTAGCTCTGCTTCACATGATAGTGCCTTCAGGTTTTACATGAGTCTTCAGTTTAATGTGAGAAGTCCTATAAGCTTTGCAACGCCACTTCTTCAAAAGTCACACACAGCCATGCTTTCAGCTTCTACTAGGATGCAAACACTTCCTCTGTTTTCCAGGGGAAAGAAAAGCAAATCCTTTTTTTTTTTTTTTTTTTTGTTGTTTTGTTTTGGTACTTGAACAAAGTGACTGTGAGATAAACCCAAGAAATTAGGGTGGTTTTGAAAAGCGTTAATTCACCCTTTTCATTTTGTATTTAGGATACTGCACAGGCTCATCAGTAAGCAATTGCTGTCTGATTTCAATTTCTATTTTTTCAACTGCACAAGTTTCATGAAAGTCACACAGGACCACATGTATAACAAGATGCCTCCATGACAAAAATATGAAGAATCAGAGAGATTAATGTAATGGTACAGTATAGTACAGTGCTAAAAATAACAGTTCTTTAAATGTACATTTAACAGATGAGTTGCTCTTTCTACAGTAGTAAACTGTATAAAGCTATTTATGCATAAATCACTTAGTTCGGCCTGACTTCTGCATTGATGGGACATAACTGATCTTTAAAAGTTTTATGAAAGAATCATAGACTGTGAAATTAAAGGAGTTTCTGTTGTTTAACTTTGCATTTCTATTAACTGCCAGGAATATCACAACAGTAGAAAAATACCTGTTTTCTCCTGAGAAAGAACATAATAGATAATAGTAAATCTGCAATTATATTCATTTATTAGTGCAAAAGATTTAATACCGTGATATTTTTCACTTTGTATCTGGAATTTCTAGAATAAAAGACAACACCATTATGATAAAGTGATACACTTTCAGCAGGAATGATGGTAATATTTAATCAGCATCATACCTGAGTTGCAAGGCTCTCCTTTCAGAACAGCATTAGATAACTTGGATATTGAAGAGGTCTGGGAGCTACCTGCCTTGCAGTCTTCAAATAGTGTTATTTAGGAAATTGGGTCTGGTCAAACAGGGATAAATGGGAAAACATCTTGCTTGTTCCTGTCATTTGGGAGCAAATGGGCAAGAGGAGAGGAACGGTTAGAATCACACTGGTCTTCCAGTGGCTGGTGTGGGTTTGATAATTTAGCACAAATACACTTCTGCAAATGCACTCTAGCAGTGAACCCTTCTCCTCTGGGAACTAGGAAGAAACAATGATCTGAAACACATCAGCCATTTCCTAGTCCTCAAGCTGGTACAACAGCACCTTGCTATTGACTGTCCTGTGACAAAAATGGAGGCATTAGTTGTTGCTATGCTAGAGATTGTAATTAAAATGCTGACAGTAGCCCACTGCTACCTACACAGTTTTAATGAACGCACTGCTTTCCTCACCTCCTTTTGCATCTTAGTTTTGAAATAATTACTCAACAATTTGATCTTCTTTTCTTCCTGTTTTTTTTTCTTTTCTTTTGTATGAGAGATTGTAACGGGTAGTGCTCGCACCTTTATATCTCTAGGTGTTTATTTTTTAATATGTCAAATACTTCTGCACATTTTTGCAAGGTGTTTAATGCTTTGAAAGTGGAAAAACAGGCAGAGAGCTGCAAGCCAGCTTGACAGTGGCTTTTGCTGCGTATTATGTAATTTAATGTGTATCAGGGTTGAACAGAAGTGGAGAAGGAGATGGTAATTATTCCCAAGGCCTATGTACTTTCATGGACATGAAAAATAAATTGCTTAACCTTTTAGAAGAGCCTTGTGTGCAACAGTGTCTTGCCTCAGACCTCAGTTGCAGCTGAGGGATCCCTTTCTGTGGTCTGAGCCTGCTGGATTTGCAATGACACCTTTTTCTTTGATACTCCCAAGTCCCTTGGGGCCTTCCCTGTGGCTGGTGTCCTGGTGATGTGCTGGTTCATCCTTAGCCCTCCATGTAGGGATTGGAAAGTCAGGGTTGAGGACTCTAAGGAGGATTTGCTGTGTAGCTGAAAGGAAGCAATCTTGGGCCAAACATCCTGCAAATGGATCTGGAAGGCACTGCATACAATTGCTATAAATTATTGACAGAGAATAGGAAAACCTACACTTCATGCGTCAAATGAAACAGAATGAAAATACCAGTCTCCTTCCCTCACACTTTCTCTATTATTCCCTTCACAATCTAACATGGAGTTCCCACTGCAGACAAAATTACAGCAGAAGAACTATTTACACAAATCTAGATAAGGGTTTGTGTACACAAACACTGCAGTATGCAACGCAGTGTAATCTCTTATAACGCAGACAGTTCTGTCTCTAGTTAAACCTCTATGCTGTCAGATTGTATTTCTCTGCTTTGCATGGTAATTGTCTGCTAATGTTGTTAGGTGGCTGCAATGCCCATTCAGAGAGTTGTGCAATTTGGGACACTTGCTATACCATTCTCTGCTATAAGAAAATAATTTTAATTTGGTGGGGTTCCTGCAAAGCTTTATTCTGTGCAATGAACTAACCAGGCATATGAAGACCATAGCCTCCACCTTCCTCTCCCTCTATAAGTGTCAGATGGGAGAAGAATGAGAGGGATTTCCATATATCACCAGGTCCAGATGTCAGGGAATGAGTTCAAAGAAACATAGTGTTGCTGTATTGGGACTGGTGACTCAGCTATGGGGAAAAAAAGAAATGATGACTCTGTAAATATATGGGATGATTTATACCAAAGACATGAACATGGGCTGTAGAGGCATTGGCAGATTAATAGGTATAATTATCATAATTCTATGTGAATCAGTTGAGTAATGACAGTATATATCAGGAACGTGCAAAAGATCATTCCTAAGCTTTTGATGGGGATCCAAGTAACCTGTAAAAGATTGTCCAGAAAGGAGGAAAATGGATCATCTCAAAGAGAAGTTTCAGTAAAATTACACTGAATTAAGAGCACAGTTATCTATGAAACATTTGTCTGGAAATCTTCCTTCCTCCCTTGATTAAATCCTGTGGCTGTATAAGCTGTGGACTAGCTGTTTGGAATAATTCACCACACGGGATTTCAATATTCCCTCCAGTAAGTGACCTGTTAGTTTGTTGGTTTTACTTTTAGATCAGAGTTGGGTTTTTTTGTATGTGTGTGGTTTTTTTTGTTTGGTTGGTTTGGGTTGGGTTTTTTTTTGGTTGTTTTTGTTTGTTTGTTTGTTTTTAATAAGATTAGGCCACTGAAGGGCGGGGAAGGGCTACAACAGGTGGAATGTTCAGGCTGCACACTTTGTTCTTAGATCTGTGATGTTCAGAGCTGGCTTCCTAAAAGAGCAGGGTATAAGACTGTTTATATGTTACTGTTTCAGAATGATTTCTCAAGATGGACAGATGGTGTTTAAGGAAGCTAATGAGAGGATTGACTTGGCAGAGAACGGCAGACTCAGAAGACATATCACAGGCATCCTGCTTTGTAGAATGGGAGAATGGGACAGATGTGTCCAATTACTGCCCGGTATTGCAGCTGTAGGAGTACCTTCTCACCAGCCGCATGCTCCAAGCAATGAACATGTATAACCCTTCATCTGCCCAAGTAGGTGCTTTAACATGGAGAAGGCTGAACTTTGTCTTGTAAATACGTCTTCCTTCAGTTGCTGCTGGTGGTGTTTGCTGTGGTTGAGACAGTTAAAACACGACAGGCTTTGATAGACTGCTTCAGTTGTGTTTTTTTCTTGATAACACCTATTGCATTTTGCAGGATACTGTAAAAAATGAATGCAGCTTGCTGAGAGTAAGAACGAGTCAGAAGAGAAACATGACATACACAGAAAATTGATATTGTTTATGGGTTTGATAATGCTTGCTCAAATGTCTGCATAAAAAGTTCCCTTTTGATTTTTGTCAGAATCACAGTTACATCAAATGGCTTTCAAGTTCCACCTCAGCTAAATTATTGACCTCATGGACTCTGCCAGAGCTTTTAAACAGGGGTAGAAAAAGCAGAATTTATGATCCACCAGTGGAGGATCCATGAATCCCAAAGGGGCCAGTGCCTCTTTTAATGTAATAACTTTTCAGCCTCTGTTTTCCAGTCTCTGCTTTCAAATTTAATTTCATAATTTCCTCTACACAGTTCTGTTTCTGCTTGACTGAGCCTGCACCATGGAAATGAACTGGCTTTGCTTTCTGTGTGGGCAGACTAAAGTTTCCTTGGAAAATGTGGCTGGGAGGTACTGACGTTGCTGCAGCATCCCTGCAAAGTGCATATTGCTGTTCTCACTTTACAGATGGGGGAGTGAAAGCAGGGGAGTGAAGGGATTTGCCTAAGGCCACAGAATGATTCAGTCATTTGTGTTGGATTGGTTATGGCTCAGGACCTCCCTGCTGCCAACACTGTCCTCACTCTGGCAGACTGCACCATTTCCAGTGCCATGGGGAGACACGGGATTGGTTTTGTCCTACTGGTGTAGGGGGCGTGCAGGTGGCCTTACTCAAGACTGAAAATAATCCTGCTGTGAATTGTTTTAAGAGACTTTACTCTCCAGATGTAAAGTGGCAGCTTTGGAGCAAATGGTGTCTGCTTGCATGGTTCTTGACACCATGAACATTGTGTCATTGCACAGAGATTTTAATATTTGAGTGATATTTTTCTGATAATGTTATATGGGTTGAGAAAAATGTGCTAGGCTAAACCATGGAAGTCTTGATTTCTTTCCATGGTCTTTTTTCAGACACAAAAAGAAGTGTATGTGTCTTGACACACAACCCAAAAGCTGGGGTAAAAGCCATCATATAGCATGGGATAGTTAATCATACCATATAGCTTTACTGAAGAGGACTCACACAGAGCAGGGCAATCATCCTGCAAATACTTCCTCCTGGACACGTGCTCACTACTTGGTCTTTGTTGGGCTGACAAAGAGCAGTAGATAGTACAGTTGGGAGTGAGTGAGTGAAGCACGGTGCTCCTGAGGTCTTCTGTCTCCACCAGGACAGCTGTGTGTTTGCTCTAGCAGCTGGGGATTGCTGCAGGAAAGGGTATATCTAGGCACTTAAAAATGGGAGCACTGCTGTGCGTAGACAAAAACAACAGAAAATATAAAGTGTGCCGATTTTGACAAAAAAAACCCAGCAGCTAGAGTGTGAGCAGAGCTGTCTTTGACATGCACTGGAACACCTATCTAAACAGTGCCCGTTTCAGGAATAAGGGCATAGCAGCAAAAAGACTTAGAGGCAGCAGAGGATATCTGAAAGGCAGAGATACTTGACAAGCAGAGGAAAGAAAGGATTTGCTCCTGCGAAGTACTGAGCAACCTTAATGCCCACTGAGTTCAGGGGAAGAAGGGAAAATCCTGCAGTCATGTTTATGTCAAGTTTGAAATGTCTTAAGTGTTCCTGAAGGACTTTATTTATAGTTACTGCCATTTCACTGCAAGCAGCCTAATGTGAGCAGATCCACTGCACTTTTTTTAAAAATCTGATCTTTGCAATGCTAAATTGTTATATCTCTCTGTTCGTGTGTTCTGACAAAGCTCATGCTGGAGTGTACAGCAAGAAAGGTGACTTTTGCTGCTGTCACTGTCATTGCCTCAGTGAATAATATGAGAGAATTTTCCATCCCTTGAAACCCTGTTTCTTGCTGGCCCACATAGTAATGTCAGCTTTATAATGTTTTGCTCCCTAAGAATGACATTATTAAAATATTCAATGGCTTAAGTAAGATTTTCTCAGTATTAAGGACCTCCAATAAAAAATCTTTCTTTAAAAGTACTCCGCTTCACGTCCATACAAATATTTATTTTTGTTTGTACACATGAAAAACACAACTACTCAGACACCATGATAATTTTATATCCAGAATAGAAAAGATGAAATGCTCACCTATGTACATAAAAAAGTGAAATCTACTTCCTTTCAGGCTCTCCCTCACCTGTGTTTCAGTCAGTGAGATGAGAGCAGAGAGGGTGGGATCAAGCCCTAGAATAGCCACAGGAGTGGCACTGCCACATGCAGAAATTTCATTTATGTTGCTCCCAGTTGGATGGCATGTGTTCCTCCATGTCTGCAGATGAGTGGTCACCCTGAAATTGCCTTGCTCCATGTGGCTTTTTTCATAGCAGTGAGATAAATCAGAGCTCTGCTTGAAGAGCAGCACTCCATCACACCTGTATGGACTTGTGACACTATCAGGATGGTTTTTGTTTGTCAAGCAGTCAGTGCATTGCTTGAAGGCAAAGACACGTAATTCCTGCCAGATGTAATCTAGCTCTGCTGTCCTGTTTCATGCAGAAACAAAAAAAAAGGACTTTATTTCTATTACCACACCGTTATGAAACATGGAAAAAGCACAAACCAGCCAACCAGATGAGAACTTCACATGCACAATTTTTATAAAGTGATTATTGCAAATGTTTTCCATTTGCAGGGTGGTGTATAATTAGCTGCACAAGAATGTAAGTTATTTATTCAGAAGGGGATTGAAGGGCTCTTTCTTCTAGTCTCCCTTGTTGTGCACAGGATTATGATTTTGCATAACTGGACTGCAACATATTGTTGGCTACCATTGCTTTGGCAAAGTGCAAGTTGTAAATCATGGCTTCTGTGGTACAGATTCTAAATTTGTAATATGGAGATGTTAATTCTTCAGCAAATCTGCTGCCAGTAAGTATGTAAGATTAACCAACACAAATCTGAGTAAAATATCTTCTCTTATATAAATCTGCAGCACATCGTACACCAGTACAAGTATGTGCATATATTTGTGCATGTATATGCAGCTACAAAATGCAGCATTTGGAGTAATGTATTTGTTGTGCTGTTATGTTAAAACTCATGCTTAGAACTTCACTGTAAAAAAGGAATAATTTTATCAATTAGATATATTTTCTGTTATATGTTATTATTTCTATATTGCATCCGAGATATTTTTATGAACTGGTGCTAATTTGTTATGGGCCAATTCAATTTATACATGATACACTATTTTATAACAATACTTGCTTTAGATAGCAGTATTTGTTCTTTGACAGGAATTTCTAGGGATCCCACTGTGTGGTTTTTGTACTTCTAAAAAATAAAGTTTCTTCACAATTCATTTTTTTCCATAAAAGTCTGACATCAGAGTTTGGCCAAAGGCCACCTTCTAACCCCAAAGTGACCATGGTTTTCTAAAATGTGATGTTATGAACTACCCATATTGCCAAGGCTCACATGAAGTTCACGTTAAGGGTTGAATGCAGGCAGGCCTCTGGCCATGCACTGAGCTGCTGACATGCTTAGATTAATCCCTTTTGTTTTCTTCAGGGATGCAGCATGGTTTTTCACTTACTTCCAGAAAGTGTTGTGTTTTGCCACAGTAACTCACTGCTGGGCTGCTGTTTCACGATGACAAGTGAGGGAGACTGGAAAAGCAGCTGAACAAGTGAGTTTGTCTTAGAGCCTGGAGAAGCTCTTTTATTCATGGGAGCATCACACATCTCTCCATTGTTATAGAATTATAGAATCATAGAATGATTAGAGTTGCAAAGGATCTTAAAGATCATCAAGTTCCAACCCCCCTGCCATGGGCATGGACACCTCCCACTAGACTAGGTTGCTCAAAACCCCATCCAGCCTGTTCTTAAACACTTCCAGGGATGGGGCATCTACAACTTCCCTGGAAAACCTGTTTCATTGCCTCATGACCCTCACAGTAAAGAATTTCTTTCTAGTATCTAATCTAAATCTCTTTCAATTTGAAACCATTACCCCTCATCCTATTGGTACACTCCCTGACAGAGTCCCTCTTCAGCTCTCCTGTAGGCTCCCTTCAGATACTGGAAAGCTGCTATAAGGTCTCCCTGGAGCCTTTTTTTCTTCAGGCTTATTATTATTATTAGCGGCAGAACCACAAAAATCTGAGGTACATACCAATGCATTCAGTGCTGTACTTTCAGAAGCATTAATAAGCTTCTGTCGATACAATTGTCCTTATGATGGTAAACAAGCTGCAGTCAATCAGTTTTGAATACAGAACACTTTGAAATAACAAAGTGTAAGAGAAAATAAAAAATATTTTTTTAGGTGGAATGAAGAACAGAAGATAAAATTGCACAGACAAGATAAAGTGAAGGAACAAGAACAGAACAGAACAGAACAGAATAGAATAGAATAGAATAGAACCGAACCAGTGAGTGAACATCACCCACATATTCTCATATTGTTTTAATACTGTATTCACCTGAAAGAATGTGCATAGGCATAACTATACTATCTTTTCTTTTGACAAAAATTTCATTTTTTTCAATAATATTGTGGCTACATTGATACTGTATGCAGACATGGCAGCCTGAAGTTATAAAATGCTCAAGTTCTATCTACTCTGGAGTAATTTTTTTTTGAGTTTTGGAAACATGACATGAGTTTGGTGGATTGCTGAAGGGGAAAGGTATTGTTTGTGGCCTTTTCTTGTAAGAAGCAGGGTCTGAGCTGAGTAGAATATACATATATATATATATATATATATATAATGCACAGTAAAGTAAACGTCATCTCATGGAAATGTTGAGGCAGTATCAGGTACCTTGATACTCAGAAACTTGAGTTTTGAGAGTGGGGAAATGCAAGAGATCTGCAAGTGGAACAAGCAAGATATATATAAAGTGAGTAATCTGTTGTCTTGCAACATTTATTTCTAGATTTTGTATAGTCAATGCAGAATACTATTTCCTATTGTGTTTACAGTTTCTACGTGTTAGGTCAAATGTTGTAAGCACAGACAAACCTACAAGTATAACTGTTTCTTATCAATAGTTTTTTATTTGCTAATGTGCATGACCTTCTGTGGAAATAATTGCTTTAGAGTGCTTTGATAGGAATATTTTTATCTTATTCTGTACTAAATTAATTATGTTTATTGCTGGAAAGTTCTTAACAGTTGATTTATATAAAAATAATGCATCGCCCTTGATGTGAATTTAATGAGAGATACAAATGAAGTTTGAGAACAGTGAGTGAAAAAACTCCATTTGTGTTTTGTGATTTTCCGCTACTTGTAGTGGGCTGTTTACACTGGTGCAATAAGTCCAAGTCATTGAACAGAGTCCCAAATAGTGCTGTCTTTGGATATATGTTCAAACTACCTTACATGCCCAAGAGTCATTTTAGACACCCTTTTTTCAAGAAATAACCATATTGAACTTTCAGCCAAATGCATAGCACAACAAGCAGGTCTGGAAACTTTCTTGTGTAGATAGTGTTATAGAGAGTTATTACTGAAATGTTACACCTGAGGAATTCTGTGGAGACCCTGAGGCAAAATCAGGAGAAGGACTGTGAGAACAATTTGTTTTGATGACCTGCAAGTTCCTAGCACACATCTACCTGCAGCTTCCCAGCAAGACTAGGAGACAAAGGGCAATGAGCAAATCCTGATGGAGGTGGAGATAGGGATGGAGAAACTGAAAGTTCCTAATGAGTACAGAAAGGTATATCCAAAGCTAGCACGCGGTAACCAGCATAAGAGGAACGTGGGTTCTCAGTGTGAGAAGAACTCAACAGCTGGCATCCCCTGTGTCCCATGTTATTATAAGGACTCCGAGACACAGCACTTCAATATACATGGCCTCTTGCCTGGATGCTAGACAGATGACTTGGGCTCACACATTTTAGTGTTGTGAGTATGTGGATATGAGAAGGTGAGTATGAACAAATAAAATTGGTTTTGTTTAAAAATAAAATCACCTACTCTTCCTGTAAGGTCTCATGTTGTGATTTCCTATGTGGTTGCTACAATATTGAGACGTTATTTCCTGCTGCTCAGCAGGATTAATATATTCTGTAGGTGAGCAGAAAATCAGGCTCTATGTTTAAAGCAATGCACTTATCATACATCTTCTTGCAAATTATATATTGTAGTAAATGTGCAGTGTACTTTTTTATTCTGTATTGTATTTACAGAGAACTCTGGAGGAAGTCACAAAGAGTGTGGGTGGATCCTTTAGGAGGTGAATTGAATACATCTGGTTGTGGAAAATTGTGGCAATGGGTGTTATATGAAGCAATGACCCATACACAGATTGTGTTATAGAAATATCAGCCAGTTACTGATTCATAAAGTTGAAAACACACAAGGCCTAAGGGCCATACTAATGCTTCCTTCCCAGCTCTGCTGAATAAACCCTACGGTGCTCCAATACCAGGGTGGACAGGAGTGCCCTGCATGTTTGCTTCTGCATAGGACTCCTCATTGACATAAATCTATAGTATGCCCCATGAATATCTCAAGCTTTTGGTCCTTCAGAAGCATTGTGAAGCAGTAAACAGACTGGATAACATGGAGACAAAGGTCACCATTATTTTGGCAGCTGTAATTTTCCTGAACAATTTTTTTCCATAGTAAAATGGAAAGGTGACATATTTTTGTTTTCATTTAAGCACTGATTTACAACTTAAAATTTGGTGTTCAATTTCCTATCTCTCACAGGGTCTGAAAAAGACAGTCGCAAAACCCAGGCTGGAATAGGCTTAAATTTGCTCTGTGGGGATCTCCATATTGTTCTGAGGTTTTTAGGACTTTACAGACTTAGGACATCTAACTCAAAATAATGTTGGAGAAACCAGACTAATTTTCCTCTAGCATTTGCAAATAGAGTCTAAATGAGGTCAGTACATCTGCACACTCATTTTGTGATGACAGGAGGTCTCATTATTCATGAGTGGCATGTCAAGAAGGATTGGAATAGAATCAGTGTAAGAAAACCTGCAAAGCTTCCTATATTCATTGTTTTGAGTGGTATGGATACAAAACTTAAAAACACTGTATCTTGAATTTCTGTTCTTTTCAGTTATTGCTGGCTTATACCTAGAATCTTAGGAAGGACTGACTAATTAACAAAAATATTAAAATGTTGTTTTTCAAATCTCTTGGTAGATACGATCAAGCTGGAAGGAAGATGTAGGTCATTTACCTTACCCAAGGCAATCTGATAATTTCTGCTTTTGTTTCTCTTCTGCCTACCTTACTCTGCACAAAGTTACAGGAACATTCAATCTTTCCACTCTCTACTTTGGTTTAATTCTTTATAGTGAAGAAAAGCTTTTATTTACAATTATGAACAGGTGTATCGCTGCTCTATTCTGGTCATTGGACACATCCATGTTCAAGTGCAACTTAGGTGTCCTCTCACCTAGTTAAAAGACTCAGAAACTTCTGTCCCTATACTGCCTTTTAAATCTGTCCACTGGGGTTTACCATTGCAGTGAATGTAATGTCTATGGTGGTTCAGTTATTCCTAATCCGTCTGAGTTTAAATCTAACTGTATTATTTTTACCCAGCAGTGAAGGCAGCTGAAATGGATCTGGATGACTTTGTCCTGAAACGGACTGTTAACACTGTCATAATTTTGCTTTGGCACATCCATCTGTTGGGACAGACACCTGGACAATGCCGTAAGCTATTCATCCTGGAGTTGCCAGAGGCTGCTTGATTACAGTTTTATAAATGATGTTGAGTATGCAAACACAGATTCCTGCAGTTCTACATCCAAGCATTTTACAAAAACTTGGGTTGTGTCTATACTAGTAACTTGTGTTCAAGACTTGTCTGGCAGCAAGACTGACTGACTTTAAATGACCTCCGAATATTTCACTACTAAAATCTTTCCTTCACTGCTCACTGTGCCCAGTGAGCATAATTTTTGGTCTGTGCTAATTCCTGATTAAGCCCAGAAATTTTCTGGGAGCAGAGGCCAGATCTGTGGCAGCTCCAACAATTCCCTGCAGAGATAATGGAGTGCCTAGCTATATTTTTCGGGACTGTTAGGTTAACTAGCATAAACATATTGTAAAGGGTTACGGAGTTCTCCTTTGAGGTGTCTGTTTTACAGAGAGGCAGTCAAACTATGCATCCACCACTACCACAAGAAAAATAGCACCAAATCTGAGCATAGATCTCAAGTCCTGACGATAGCACTGTGTTTAATTTAAGTGTTTGCTTGCTGTGGTCCTAGACTGCTTGTTTGCACCCTGTCAGTGGTATACACTGAGTTTGGCTGCTCAGGCTGGAATTTAGCTGGGAATATGTGTGAAGACATTTTTCTCTCATCCATAACAGGCTTATTTGCTGTACACAAATTATTTCCTACTGTGAAATGTTGCAAGCCTTGTATCTTAAAAATATATATATTCTTTTCACATAAAATATCTTTCTAGGACTGTAATTACTTTTCTAAGTCTCTTGTGATGCTGGGAATCAGACACAACTACTACCAAAATTCTACTTATTTTTCATTCTTTTTCTCAGATCTTTGGTCAGAATTCAATAACACTTTTACTGCATCAGTTTTGACATTAAAATGGTAAAGAAATGAGGGAATTGATCCTTCTTTAAAGCCAAAAAGGATTGTAAATCCCATAACTAGTAAAATAACTATTCCTCTCATCTTTACATTTTTTTTCACTTCTGAAGTATTTGAGGTGTACATACATCACACTCCTACAGGGGATCATTTTCTGTATTTGGACTAATCAAATATGTGTTTTCCTTTCTGTGTGATGCTGGATACTTGGGATGTCATGAGATGCAAACCATCAAGTGTGAATGGTTTCAGAAGCTGGATTCCCTCAGAGCTCCTGCCCAGCAGGAGTCACAACTTGCCTGAGGGAAACGTGTCCTCTGGGTGTGACTCCCAGCTCTGGGTTGTTGTGTGCTGCTGTAGTCTGCATGCAGATGGGAGGTACGTGTGTTTGAGTGAAGGATAACACCCTTGGACTACATGGGCTGTCTTGAGTCCTGCTGTTGACTTCATTTCCATCCTCACTCCCTAAACTTTGCTCCTCTTCCAGCTTCAAAACTCACTTTCATGTTGGCTGTGATTCCTGACCTGGTTGTGAATGCTTTCTCTTGCCTGTTCACCATTTTCACAGTACCTTTGCCTACTGTAGATGAATCCTGATTTCTGTTCACCCTTTGCATGATATTTTTGCTTACTGTAGACAAACCCTGATTTCTTGAGCTTTGGTCAAGATTTGATTATTCCTTTGCTTTGACATGGTGTGGTTCCTTGTCTGCTGACAGAGTCTGGGCTCCTGGCCACAGCATCTGCCTTCAGGTGGGGTAACCAGCCAGAAGTGGAGGACCATGGCCTTTCCCCTATAGCATGCTTACACATTTCATATAGCTTCCTTCTCTGCTGAGCTGCATAGGTAGAATGAGTTTGCTAAATCCATTTTGTTTTGGCTTTTGCCATCTAGGATGGTGTGGGAAGAGACAAGCTGGCAGATGAGTGTGTTGGAAAGGCTGCAAACTGCATGTGGTAAGCAGGTTTTGTGAATCCATCTGGTGGTGTGAAAATTTCCTGGTAGGAAGAAATGTGCCCTTCCATCGCTAGAAGCAAATTATTTTTCTGACTCCAGACTTAGAAGTCTGCTTTCCAGTGACACGCTGTTTCTATTACTAATCTGGATCTGTCTGGTGCTGTGGTATATGAACAGCATGGAAATTTTACATCAAGAAAAATCTGACACCAGGCCAACACTGAATCCTATCTGGTCTGGACACAATACAAAAGGGGAGGTTGAGAATTTAATCTGATGACGAGAGATATCTCAGGATGCCTTGTGTTTAAACCAAAGCCAGAAACTTAAATTCAAACTATAATCTTTTTTTTTCCTCAGTTTTTAAAATTGTAATTTATGTACCATTCATTTATTTTATTAGTATTTTTCAATAAGACTATTATTTCCCTGCTTTTATGGGAAGTCTTGATACTTGCTAAGGTATTTAGTAGGCAGATCCAAGTGCTGGTGACAATTTTCTTGAATGTAGGCATCTATTCATATAGCCCAAAGCTCGTTAGTGTTTTGTGTGAATTGGTAGTTTTGGACAGGTCACAATCCAGTCTGAAATTGCTGGGGTTTTCCCTTGAGGGTGTATTTTTTTCTGGGGCTTATTGTAATGTCAAGTATCAGAAGTAAGGGAGCAAAGTTTTTCCTTCATGCTCCTCATTTCTCTCCTGAGAACATCTGACTGCTCTTTAGAAGAACACTGTAAAAGTTGCAAAATCAAGATATAGAACAGCAGCGGTATGGTTATCCATACAACTTTTGGACTCCTTTACACAGTGATATGATCTTTAATGACATAACTATTGGTTAATGGTTAAGAGACTAGAGTGCTGTTGTAGAAAACTGGGTTTCATACCCACCTTTACCAGAGAGCTGCTACGTGGCACTGGGTAAAGTTGGTTAAATTGTTAAACCATGAATGTATTCCCAGTAGGACAATTTTGCTAAAATGGATAATGTTTAACATCTCCAGCTATGCCTGCTAGAACTGTGCTTTGAGGTTGAATAAAATATGAAGTTTTGCTCTCCTGTTTGGTGAAACTTGGGAACAAGCAGTTAGGAAATGCTTTTAACAATTTTAACTTTAATATCTGTGCCTCAGCTTCCTAACTATTCAGTGAAAAAAGAATAACATCTTTCTCACAACTGTATTGTGGAGAGAAGTTAATTAATGCTTCTAAAATGCTCAGATGTAATGCATCTCAAAGGGAAAACCCAGAAGAAAATAAATAATATTGTAATCTGTGCAAAGCTTTTGTAAGTGTGTTTAATAAAAAGGAGAAAGAACAAAAAATGTGATTCACAAGCTGAATAAGAAGGTAAAAAACAGAGTACTGAATAACGGCTTCTGTGCTGAATGAAGTTGTGATCCCATGAAGAAAATGCAAAGTGATAATGTAATTAAGGATTAGAAGAGAAGATCAAAGAGGAGCATGCTAAAGTTTTTTAGATACATAAAAGACTGATGTAAATGCCTGTGCTTCATGTTTGGATGACAGAACAAGAAAAACATATAAAACCAGAGCAATGGAGATCAAGATTGGTATGTGTAACTTCCAGGTAAGGAAAATTTTCAAAACACAAAAAATGGGTGATATACAGATTTCTATTATCCATGTTCTTTGCTAGTTTTATCCCACTTTCTACCTTGTTTTTCCTCTCTACTTGTCATACTAAAATTTTAGTATTGCCTTTTTGTCACCATTCCAGTAGAAGTCCATAAAGCACTTGTGATTTAGACACATCGGTCTGTTTGCTATACTTCTCTTTCTTCTGCAGTATTTATCTGTAATAAGTCTCTTTAACCTTGAATAGCTTCTAGGAGTCAGTATCTTGAAATTTCCTCAATATGTTGAAATTTGTCTTCCTAAATACTATTGGTTTTATTTGCCTGTTCGATTTTCTTCTCAACATGTCATTTCACTCTTTCTTTTTTCCAGATGTCCTTTCCCTTGGCATTCACAACAATTTTCCCATTTGTTGGAAACTCTTAATGGTTTTCTGTTCTATTTAATCTCAAAACAATTGTCAAAGAAATAACCGTAATGTAAATTTTCTAAAGAAATTATCTACTAGGTCCTCTTGGATCTGCAAGGAAAGTGCCACTGTTGTAGCATCTGTGATCTTTTCCCCTTTGAAGGATACTTTCCTCTAGGTCAGATTTGTTTGTGGACTAAAGAGCTACATATGCTCCTTGGCATCTTCCTCAATGCAAGATAGCACCTTCCATATTATATTAAGTAGTTCTGTGATAGGAATTAACCCACAAAGTCTCTTATTGAAGTTAATGGCAGATGTCAATTGGGTAGGCTTGAGTTCCAACTTGTGTATCTTTCCATTTTTGGTGTGAAGTAGTAGTTTCTTTCTTAGTTCAGGTACATTCATAATACTTTCATGTTGTTAAGGGTAACTTTTATTCTAACGTGGAAAGAAAAATTATTAATGTTTCTCTGATTTCTTCGAAGCAAAAGGGAACAAGAATTAAAAAAAATATGCTGAGAGAATGAAAATGCAGGTGGCTGAGTGAAAAGTGTGAAGAGAGTAAGGAAATATGGTGCTGATTAGAAAGTGTTATAAGTAAAAGGGATCAAAACAACATCTGCAAAATCCTTTGTTTCAATCTACAGTGTGAAGAAATGCACTGATACCAACAATATGAAATAAAGGCAAACACGGTACTGTCCTTCAGAGGGCATTATCAAACACAAATACTGAAAGGTGGAAATAAGTAGACAAGAATACTTCTGATAATGGCAGGGGATTGTAATGTGAGATGCATGTAAATAAGGTCAAGAAACAATGCTGTTTCCAGGAACTTAGTATCATTCTGGAAGTATTATTATAAGGAAGAAGTTAAATCAGACAGGGGAGGTAATTATTTCACTCCACTTGGTAGAAGTGAGATTATCTGGAGAACTGTGACCAGCGTTGTGTACCAGACCTCAGGAAAGATGTAAATATATTGGAGAGCATCCAGGAAAGAGTATTAATAATTATGAGAGATTTATGAAGCCCAAGTGACAAAAAAAAAGTTGAAAGAACTCGAGCTGTTTTTTCAAAAGTATGGGAAACTAAGGAGGGACTGGAGTGATTTTCTAAGATGTTACAGATTTTTATAAAGATACCTGTGATCAACTATTCCACAGAGTCACTGGGAAAAAGAAAAGAAGAAAACAATTGAAGTTAAGGGAAAGATGGTTTAAGTGGATCTTAAGAAAACCTTTCTCATTGTTAAAATTATTAAAGTCCAGAAGAGGCTGCATTAAGTAGCTGGTGGCATGAGAGGTTTTAAAAAACAGCTGAAACAAACACTTGCTAGGGATGGTCTAGGAATGCTTCAAAGTATTCCACTGGGCTTAGGTGCTTTGCAGTCCCACATTCTTATGAATTTGATTGCGTTGGCTTTTTATAGTTACAATATATAACTTTAGAACAAGAATATGGTGTCAAATAATTTACTAAAAAACTCCACTGCATCTAACGGTGCAAGACTGACTGTCTCAGAATTGGATGAACTATTAAGAGCCCAAATTTATTTTTGATAAAAACAGCTTCAATCCTCTCCAGCTGGATGATTCCTGCTTTTCATCCCAGGATGAATAGTTCTGGGAGCAGGGGTTCAAAGCATCATCACTTCCCCTGTGTGTCCTCAAGAATCAGAATTCCTTTCCCCTGCTCTGCAAATTATTTCTCTGCTCTTTGTGTTTTGCTGCAAACAAGACATGAAAAAACCTTTAGTTTTATATAGGCTTTTAATAGAGACCTGTGCAGCTTCTCTATAAGGGAGAGGAGCCATGATTAGCACCCATTTAGGTTGGTGATTTTCTCAGGGGGTGTCTTTTTTCTCTGCTTTTAGGAGGTTCCAATCATGGAGCTGTGGCAAAAGGAAGGAAAGGCACCACCCCTTTACTGTCATTGTTTGCCTACTTTTAATAGCTATTCTGAATCAGAATGGATTGCAACCTTAGTAGATATTTATTAGATCAAGTTCCTTTTGGGCTTAGATTCAAGGATATTCACTTTTGAAGAAATTCCCCCAAATACAGTCAAACTTCAGTTCACTTGAATAACCTGTCCAGCCACAACGACAGAATTTCTAAGCAGTAAAAGAAATGGGCATCTGTGTGCAAGACTTATCA
>VZRU01011709.1:177244-217207 GCA_013398155.1 Pedionomus torquatus
CTTCCCTTCCCTTCCCTCCCATGTGCCCAATTAGTTTTGGTTTATATGCTCTGTGTGTTTTAAGTCTACAGCCTGGTCTCTCTAGAAAAATTACTTTTCTACAGAACTGTAATCATTTCATCCAGCACAAGCCACACTGAGATCTAAAAGCTTATTACCTTATCATGGGTCAAAAGAGAACAGATGTAGCTACACAATACAGGCTTGAGAAAGGACAGATTTGGTTACAGAGTACAGTCATACCTTAGCTTCTTCAAGACTGTACCAGATAGTTGGGTGTTATTCAGGGACCTTCAAAGGTCCCTGAATAAAAATAATCTACATTATTTTGTCTTAGCTCCGTTAATAATTGGTACTACATGCTAAAGTCTCTCAAGAAATTAATGAAGTTTAGTGCCTTTATTGTCTTCTGAGAAAGGAGCTGTAGAGAAATCAGACTACAGAAAAGGATGTAAAGCTGTTTTCCCATTTTTCTTGTTTGGTGTGGGTGAAATTTCTTGATAAGATGATAATGTTTTTCAGAAAATATTTTCTAGGAACCTGTAAATACATATTCTGGATTTTTCAGTTTGCTGTTTCAACACAGTATTGTGAAATAGTCACCCCCTGACCTCAGATTTTAGTGTGATGGTCATTACTTGAAATATTAATGTAACTTTAAAAACATACATTTATTTTGAAAGCTGCAGTTCATTATACTGAGTCAGTGTGTTTATTTAGCTTTCTGGAACACTAAAAAGACAGTTTCAACATGTGCACCTGGAACTTCTGACATAATATAAAACTGATCCAAAGTGCAGTACTGAAAGACACCCCTACTCAAAAATCATTCCTTTCAACATTTTTGGTCTCCTCCAATGTACTATGTACAAAGTTCTGTAAAAAATAGGTCTGTGCAATCTAATTTGCAGGTTATCAGAGCTGGGCTGTTCCAAGCAAAGAGGAAAATACGAATTTCAAAGGTGTGGAGCCCCAACTAAGAATGGGCTGCAACATTCTCCTTTAGTTTCCGTGTATAAAGCTTCAGTCTAAATCCCTCTACTAATTCTAAGTGAGCAAAGGTGGCCTCGAGAACAGTCTCCTCAAGTAACCTTGCAGCTGGCAATTAGTTTAAGTACCTAACTTAACCTAACCAAATGCGAAGCCCTACCTCTAGGCTTTTCCACCACTATTGTAGTTTTTTTTGGCAAGGTGTAATTAGAACAAAGACTCTGTGTATAGCAATTCTTCACCATTCTTTCCCAATAATTGCACGACAATATGTCTCTGTTTTTGAGGTGAATTGTGAAAAAGTAAAGACTGTCAGTACTCAAGTGAGTAGCCTTCTACCTATTAACAGACCCTTTCCAATCAGACTTTAAACAAAATTTGACTTTAATCTGTAACGAGACATCCAGCTGGAAAAAACACCCAATCAAGTTACAAGTCACCTCCAGATTTCCTTTTTTCCCTTGTGTGGAACTTAAGGGCACTTAGACCAAAAGAGTCAAGATTATATGTAATGAAACTCTCAGCTAAGAATATGATAATCCTTTCATTGAAGCAAAGAATAAGCACATTAAATGGTCTAATATTTGTCATCCCAAGAGAATGTATATGAAAACTGATGGAAATGTGATAATGGATTCGAATGCTGATGTATGAACCTCTTCCAAAATGTATAACCTCCTCCCCTGCCATACAAAGAACCTAGTGATTACTACATGTTCATGAAACAGATGTTAGCCTTGACAATAACATGGGTTTTTTTAAATTTGATTAACTGCATTTTCTTTGCTTGTATATATCCTGATTGCTTTTTCAATATATTGGAAAAGTCTTTTAAGCTACTGATCAAGGTAATGGCAAAAGCAGTTGTTTAATAGAAACCACTTTTAAACAAAGACTAAGTAATATGGTGCAAAGAATAGTGAGTCCGGTGACTGTCCCATAAAGATGGTATTTCACACTGTTTTAAGCTGGAAGGTGCTTATGGCCACTATCAAATAGATCTTTGCTCTCAAACTATAAGACATCTTATTAAAAGTAATGAATATAGTAATGACTCTTGTTGAATTTAACTAAGGTGACTCAGCTCCTTTTTGCAGTGAGACAGCTGTACGCAGTGGGGATTACTGCCTAGTTTATTGAATTTCATGGAGAGCTATGAGCAAAGCTCTTGTGTAGGCAAAAGGACTCCTGTGTCTTGATGTTCTGTGTCTAGCTGATATAGATAAAAACCATAAAAAAGAGTTCAAAATGTGACTTTGAAAGAAAGGAGGTAGAGATTTGGAGCCAATGAACTCCCTGTTGAGATAAAATCAGGATTTCTTAAAGAAACACCCTGTTTGTGGTTTATTTTTATAATGTTCAATAAAAGAGAATTTTTTTGGGGGGGTGGGTGGTGGGGATGTAGGTGGTGTAGGATGTAGGATGTAGGGTGAGAAATGAATGGCTTTATGTCAAAGAGACTACTGAGTCAAACAGTCATGTTGTCTGAATGCAAATGGCTTTTCAAGGTCATGAGTGTTGATAAATAGCATAGACCAGAGAGACACTTTACCTAAATAAACTTCTAAATCTTTTTTTCTGGTCATGAGAGAGTATTGGTTTTTGGAGCCTCACAAGACAAAGGTGAAATTGCTGATGAGCATCTTTCTGCTGTCCCATGTTAAAATGTAGTATGCTGGGAAATGAAAATTGTGGACATGTCTCCTGGAGAGGAAGTCTTGGAAGAGGAAGACTATTTTTCCCCACTCTAGACTTCTCTGGTGGTCCATGATAATGTCCTACAACTAATCTGCATCTACAAATTGAAAGAAGCAGTGTAAGTAGCTTTTCTCAGTGAGGCAATAGTAAATCTCCATGGTCTCTGCTTTTTAGGGAAAAATAATTGGAGAAGTGGTGTTTATCTCAACCTTATTGTAGCAAAGTTGGAACTGGTCAACAAGAGCATATGGCCACTGAGAAAACACAGCTGTGAATGTCCTAGAGAACTCAGACCTATACAATTTCCCTATAACAGAAAGATCTACAGGCCTAAAATAAATTATAAGACAAAATTATAGCTAGTCTATGAGTCTGGTACTTACCATATTTCATCTTCAGTATGAACTGTTGTTGAAGCATGCTATCTCATTCTAGTTTAAATCTCAGACACTTGTTTAGAAATGACTCTTTATGTGGATCATTCCCTCTAGGTAAGGAAACATAGCAATGATCCATATCTTTGAAAAGGAAAAAAAAAAGGGACATTAAACAATTAAAGGTTTTTTGATGTATATGACCTTTGAAGAATGTTTGCAGAATGTTTTACATACTAATCAAATGCATAGGAAGGCATTTTCTAATTCAAGTGCAGGGCAGCCAAGGGATCAGGGCCAGTCACCAGGGATTTATGGTAGGAAGGTCTTGCTTTACCAACTTGATCTCTTTCTATGACCATGTGATCTGCCTTCTGGATGGGGGGAAAGGCTGTGAATGCTGTCCACCTGGACTTTGGTAAGGCCTTTGACACCGTCCCGCACAGCATTCTCTTGGAAAAGCTGGCAAATCATGGCATAGACAAGTGTGGTCTTCACTGGGTAAAAAAATGGCTGGATGGCTGTCCAGAGAGTTGTGATTAATGGGTGAAATCTTGTTGGCAAGTGGTCACCTGTGGTGTCCCTCAGGGCTCAGTTTTAGGGCCAGTCTTTTTAATATCTTTATTGATGATCTGGATGAGGGGATTATGTGCACCCTCAGTAAGTTTGCAGACAACAAATTAGGTAGGTGTGTTGATCTGCTTGAGGGTAGGAAGGCACTACAGAGGGACCTGGACAGGTTGGATCAATAGGCCAAGGCCAATGGGATGAGGTTTGATAAGGCCAAGTGCTGGGTCCTGCATTTCAGTCACAACACCCCAAGCCCTACAGTGGCTGGAGAGCTGCCCAGTCAAAAAGGACCTGGGGATGTTGGTGGACAGCCAGCTTAACATGAGCCAGCAGTGTGCCCAGGTGGCCAAGAGTGCCAACAGCATCCTGGCTTGTATCAGGAATAGCATGGCCAGTAGGAGTAGGGAAGTGATGGTGCCTCTGTACTTGGCACTGGTGAGGCCTCACCTCAAGTACTGTGTTCAGTTCTGGGCCTCACTACATGAAGGATATTGAGGTGCTGGAGCGTGTCCAGAAGAGAGCTACCCAAGCTGGTGAGGAGTCTAGAGAACAAGTCGTGTGAGGAGAGGTTGAGGGAACTGGGCATGTTTAGCTTAGGCTGAAGGGAGACCTCATTGCCCTCTACAGCTACCTGAAGGGAGGTTGTAGAGAGGTGGGTGTTGACCTCTTCTCCCAAGAGAATAACAACAGGACCAGAGCAAATGGTCTGAACTTGCGGCAGGGGATGTTCAGAGTAGATATTAGGAAGAAATACTTTACTGAGAGAGTGGTCAGGCACTGGAACGGCCTGCCCAGGGAGGTGTTTGAGTCACCAGCCCTGGAGGTCTTTAAGAAATATGTAGATGTGGCACTCCAGGGCATGCTCTAGTGGCTGAGATTGTAGGGGTGTTTTGTGTGTGTATGGTTGGATCTGGTGATTTCAGAGGTCCTTTCCAACATGACGATTCTGTGATTCTGTAATTCTAAACAAATAGGCACTTCTGAATTTTAAGTATTAACAATTATTCAAAACCATAAGTACTAAACTGAATTAAAACATATGAGCATGAAGAAAGGCTAAGTAGGAGCTTTTGTACTGCAGTCACCCTACATGGCAAAGTTGTCTTACAGTTTCTCAAAGACTGAGTAGTCCTATAAAGATTCTCATAGTAGCAGAACACACATACGATTACTTACAGGCTCAGCTGGTGGAACTTAATTTCCTAAAAATTTTTTATTATTATTATTATTTATTATTAATAAAAAATGTAGAGTCTCCTTGCCCAAAATTACTATAGTGACAAAATAGGTCTCTGAACATAAAAGCATGTCTTCAGTAACCCAACAGAACAGAAGCTTACCTTTTTGGCATAGAATTTCTAGTGAAGACTGACACTATGGGAATGAGTTTCCATGTTCACATGAAAGTATAGACTGCTGTAACAGTGGCAAACAAGTTAAACTGTGCATGCCTGGCCTCTGGAGTCCTCAGTCCTTGGCATTGCAGAAAAGAGAAAAGGTCATACCACCAACATCTGTTAAAATCTGATGGAATGCAGAAATATAACAAAATCTATTAATAACTATGTCCACAAGGAGAAATGGACTTAGAATGGTTTTGGTGTTTTTTTTTTTCCTCCTTTTTTTTTTTTCTCATGTTGAAAAGGACAAAGAGAAAACTATATCCATAGAGTCACAGATTTTCTCCTGAAATTGATGTCCATCAGACTTGAAATCTGCTTTTCTACATAACCTAGAGCATACCCACCTATTTCCCTGCTAATGGCTGCCGTGCAGCAACTTATTTTTATATTTTGTGCTACTTTCAAAGAGAACGTTACTCAGCCTGTTATCTTTGGTTGAATACTACTTGTGGAACAGTGGAGAAAAGAGTAGAAAAACAAACTCAGTGCCAAGGAAACTATTCACCTGTGCCCCCATCTTTTGTTTTCACCTTCCTATTCTTGCTCTCTGCTCTCTCCTTTTTCCTTTTGCCTGGTCTTCTCTGAGCATTGCTTCTTAGTACCAATTTTCATTGCCCTAAATATGTTACTTCTGGTAAGAGTTGGCTGGAAACTGCAGTGTAGATAATTATGTCTTACTCCCAAGGGTAGCTTAAAAAAAGTGAAACTGTGGAAGTTTTTTTCCTCTTCCCCTTTTCTTTTCCTCTTTCTGTTGGAAACTTTCTAAACTGGGTATGTCCATCCCTGGAGGGAATGTTTCTCAAAAAATGTAATATAGATAATTCATCAGGTTGAAATAGAATAGCATAATAAAAGTGGGGAAGAATATACTGTAATAGAATGCAAGAAAGGCAGTGACATGGTGACATTATTCATATAGACAGACACTAGCTAGACAGAAGTTTAAAAAGCCATCACTTGCCATAGGCATGTTTGTTTGCTGTTCAGTACAGTTTTCCAGGGTTTTTGTTGTTGTTGCTGAAGAACAATAACAAAAATAGGCATTAGAAAAACAGGATAAAAAGAATTTTTATTATTTTTCCCTCTGAGAGCCTTAGGATGCCTCACTTGCAATACGGCCAGCCAGATTGTGTACCTAACTATTCATGTCTCTGTTGCAATTGCAGTTTGAGTACTGATGGGTGCCCACAAGAGTGGTTGTGCATGTATGCTGACTGTGTTATTGTTATTTTTCCTTCAGGTGCCTAGGTTCTGATTTACTTTTAGTTTGGCATCATCAATGCTGTACTATTGTCCTCTTAGCCCTTTGTTTTCTAGCAATATGTTTTCAAGTTTTTGTATTAGGTTTCTCTCGATGCACAGTCTAGTATTTCTCCCAGAGGAGAGATTTTCCATTTTCTTTTGCTGTTTTCATTCACACTGTGTGATAAGTGCAAGATACTGATAAGATACAATGGGCAGAATCTTGTCATTCTCTTTCCCCATCCCTTGCTCCACCTCCTATATTAGGGCAGCTGTAGATGATTATGGCTGGCAGACAGCCCATCTCTTGTTCCATTCATTTGTCATCCTTGTTTCTCTCCTGGATAAACCATAGCAGAAGACTACTGAACTCTCTTATAGTTTATTCCCCCTCTCATGTCCTCAGAATCTTCTTTGAGAACAGGATATTAAGACTGGGCATACTTGCAAGTTTATATTTAAGCCATTTTAGAAAGCTCTGTGTTTGAATTATCCTGCTGCCGTTACAACTAGTATTTTTAAATTATTTTTTCTTCTCCGTTTTGCCAAGAAACTTGGACGTTTTGCCCTTCAACTTCATTTCTATACTGTGTTCTTTTGGATACTGAGAAGGAGGGAAGAGAGAAGCAGAAAACACTTAAATTCTGAGCACCCTCTCCACCCCTCCAAAGGATCTGAGAGCTAGAAAGACAGCTGTGTTATTTGTGTGGAAATTTGTTTTCCATTTGATCAGGCTAAGATCAGCCAGGGTGAGCAAAAGGTGTTTGAGAAGTAAAACAAAAGTTAAACCATGCTTTTATGTGAGCTTTATTTTTTTCCTTGAGGATTTATTTTCTTTTGTATTATGAAGCACCAATAGTGCTATCAACTATAAAAGACTAGGTCTTCTGGTGCAATGTGCCAGGGTTTATAGGATCAGGCAGGACATAGTGAGGGTTTTTCTGGTCACATTTTATCTTCATAAATTCATAGCATCAGCTTTCTGTGCTTGGCTTGAACAATGAGGACTCACAGCTTCCATTGTATTCTCTCTAGGAGCAGAAGAGCCTGCCCTCTCAGTATCCTTCTCCAGTTTCTCAGCTCACATTTTCAGGTGAAAGACAAATTTCTGAAAGGCTCCACGATCTCTCCTCCCTTCATTTGGATCTACAAGATTAGGAAATAGCCTAATGACATTGTAAACTAGAAGGCACTCATGCCTGTGAAATAATTACCCCTTTTTCAGACACTAATAAACAACCCAGAATGACCTTTTCTCATTCTGTACTTGACAGAATGGGAAACCGGTAGGAGAATATAAAATAATGCAGAAAAGGACAGTGAATGAGAATTGTGAAATTCTGTAAGTCCCTGTTTTGTCTTTCTAAGATAATGACCTTCTCTATGTCCTTCAAAGCAATCCATAGTCATTTTACTTGTATCTTTAATGTTTCATTCCACACAGTGTAAGACCATGAATAATGAAGTTTACACTATATTGGGTGGGTAGCTATTGATTTACACTAGGTATATGTCATTTATTAATCTGTAAATCCTATGCAAATATATGCATGGCAAGGAATTAAATCAATGCCTGTCACTTATTCTCTCAGTCTGCATTCTTTTATGAGTATAAATTAGACGTTAATACCAGTTTACAAGAATGTACTTGCTGAGGAAGCAATGATTTACACTGGTGTGCAGATCACTCATATGGTCTGAAAGAGCTTTCAGAAAGAGCATGTGTAACCTGGATCTGCTGTCCCTTGAGTGCCATTTTATAGGTGAACTTAGATCCATTCATTATACAGATTATTAACTAATAAATTGTAATTGCTTGCTTTTAAGTTTTTAAGTGGTATGATTTTGAGGCCTGGAACCAGACCACAAAGCTGAGGGCAGAGAAACATCATAAAAACAAGGCACGTATCTTACTACTTCTCGGATGAACTATCATTAAACTCCAGCAATGCTTTCAGCCCATCTCAGAAGTAAACAGTATTAGCTTCAGATGGATATCTGAATCTTAAACTAAAAGGTGTAACAAAGCTGTTGCCATGTAAAGTTTGCAAATGAAGGACATCCAGTAACATCCTTTTTACATGAAGCATGAAGACTACTCCTGTATTTATACTTCAGCTCAGTAGCTTCTCTCCTGTGTCTGCAATGTGAAGTGAGGCATACCTGTACCACTCTGCTACGTGGTACAGGAATAAGTCCTGCCTCACTTTGTGGAGCCTGGAAGTGTTCAGCATTTATACAAAGTTTGTCTGTACTTAAATTCTTAGCTTAATATTGGAGAGAGAATTCTTATGAATTTACTTTTCCCAGATGGGAAGAAGGTAGGTTCCTAAACCCAAGAATTACTTTGGTAATTTACTGGTATGTGCAGCAAGAGAAAGGAACAAAGTGGCCTCCTTAAATCAACAGCCTTTAGAAAGATGTTGTGAGAGATGAGTGAACCCTCTTTGTGGATGAATGGCAGAAGGTCCAGAGGTTCAAAGGTTAAGGACGGTAGTAGAAGATGGAAACAGGCTCCTTACAGTGGCATAAACTGAAATGAGAGAGCCAGACTAAGAATAAAATAAATAAATAAAAAGAATTAANNNAAGAAATAAAAAAAAAAAAAAAACAAAATAAGAATTAAAATTAAATAAATATAAAATGGAAAGCTTTTTCATCATGAGAACAACTAGGCAGTAGAGCAGGATGCTCAGAGAGGTGGCGCAGTCTCTGTCTTTGGAGGTTCCCAAGACTCAACTGGATAAAGCCCTGAGAAACCCCCTAACAGATCTTGCTCTTGGGGGGGACAGTGAACTAGAGACCTCCCAAGGCCTCTCCACACCTTAGTTATCCTGTGATACAGGATAGTTGCCACAATGTCGCAACAGGCTACTAACAGCAGCTCAAATCATGCAAAGCACCCACTTGTATGAAAGGCTGCTGAGAGTTTATATTCTGAGAAGTTATCCCTTGCCATCTGGACCTTGTGATGACAGTAATGATGACAAGACTAAATATTATAATTAGGAAAGGGGAAAACTCACCTGATTTTGAAGGTCTTACAGACAGTCTCTAACTGGAAATGGGGAAGAGTTAGACATTTGGGCAGGAGACATGCATCTATTAACTAATGCCAGATAAGGAGCCCTCCAGGTATAACTGTAGATTCTACAAGTATTCCCACACAATTTGGAGAGTATTGCCTGTTGGTGGAATAAAGTGTAAGCAACTATAAGAAATTCTAGGATGAAATATTTGTGGGGGTTTTCCTTGCTTTTTGATGGGTAGCTTTGTGCATTTCACTATTTTCAGAATGCCTAATGATTTCTTAAAGTAGGGTGGGACACCGAGAATCAATGGCCTATGTCTGATTAATAACTTCATTATTTTGGTGGTAGTAATTATTGCATTTTATTACTGATATATTATGAAAACAGACATTTTCCATACCTGAACGTGTCTGAGTTCAGGTAGGGTCTGATACCTATTCTGTGTGAGAAAATGAATGTTTTTTCTAGATAATTGTATGCAATGAAATATCTACTAAAGGAAAACATTGAGTCGTCATGTGATAGCTACAGTGTAAGCAAATTTAAGATATTTATTATTAAGAAATGTATGGGTTTATTTCTTAAGGTCATTTTTTTTTTTTTTTTCATTTTTAAATCATGGTTCTGCCTTAGACATCTTTACATATCATGCAACAAGCAAGATGAAAAAGTACTGACCTGGAGATTGTGCTCTGGGAAATTTTTGCATTACTATGATGTGGAAGTGTAATAAGAAAAGAAAAAACCCTGTTTTCATGAAATGTATTTTCTAAAGCACAGCTATGAAGACTCCAGAGGTTCAGATAAGCATCCAGCACTAGCATTTGCAAGTTTGAATCTCAGACTTCCCTAATGTAATGACCTCATTTCACTACAAATTTGTTTCTGTACTCAGCTTGTTGTGAGTTAGCTCACAACAGCCTCTTTCTGCGAAGAGTCCCACTTAGCAGAATTCCTTCTGAAGTTTGCACGCTGAATCCATTTGCACCTCTCTGTTCACAAGAACCTATCACTGTCTTCCGGGAACAAAAAACATCTGAACTAACTGTTCATGTGGTTTTATGACTCCTTGAAGCCCAGAGCTATGTGAAACTGGCTTTAATTTCTAAAAATCAATAATGCTTTTAAGCACTTCACAAGTGCTGAAGCGAATATACTCAATGTAAAACGTGAAAATACATTTTCATTCAGAAGTAGTGTTTCTGAATATAGCTCTGATAACAAAGCTCAGTTGCTGGGTTGAAGGGAAACAGTTGTGTAACATATTGCAGCGCAGGCATCTGAGGCTGCTGCAATGGAGAAGAAAGACGATCCTGACCAGTGTTTTCAGGAGAGGGATTATGATTTCAAAATAAAAAATGAAGACTTTCTGGAGTTGAATCACTTCTTGATGGGCTGATAATGCCAAGGTACAATCTGTTTGAATTTAATATTCCTTTCCCCCTCCCCGGTGGTATATTGAGCCCATTATGCCACAAACATATTGTGTGTGTCACTGCACAATTTCCCTCTCCCTGCAAGTCTGTATTATCCTGTATACAAAATGTCCTGGATAATACAGCTTGAATGAAAAGTTTTCATAGCTTTTTCAGAGACTGCAAGCTTTCTGTGCAAATTTAATTTTTTAAAAAACCCCACAACTGTGCAGTTGGTGTTCTACCCTCTCTGTAATGAAAAATACTGCAAGAAACATAGATATGTACATATTTACACGTAGAACTGTCACATTTCAGAATTCTCCATTTGCATTGCTCCTACCTCAGCTCAAGAAACGCAGCACATTCTTGGTGTGCTTCTCTTTTCCAGTTCTCACAACAGTGAGCATTAACACCGCTGTGGGCTGCACTCACAGGGTGGCTTTGTCCTTGGCTATCTTCATGGTAGGTTTCACCCCCTGTTACACCTCCATTAAAGGCATGCCTTCTTACTTTGATCCCAAAACAAGGTTCTCAGTTTGCTACGCTATCAGTTTGTACTTGTTAGCCTGCCAATAGCTTTAACACTTTTAATTGATTTACCACTGATTCTTCATTACCAGAGGAGTGATAAAAGTTCTCTTGAGTACACTGTACTTGTGAGCTGTGTCTCTCATGTAGTATCATCTCTAGACACTGCAGAGGATCTCAATCTGTTTGCAGCATGTACATTTGGTAGTTAGAGTAAGAAGGATGCTAGTAATAAAACCTGGTGATACAAAACAAAAGCATCACTTTTGGTATTGCACTTTTTTTAGGATATGTTTCAAATCTTCAAACTAGTTGTCATGAAGTAATTGAAGAAACAGTGAAAAAAGAATGAGGGTAAGCATTGTATGTTTTTTCAAAATGGTGTTTGACATTGTCTAGTCTCCAGATGTCACAAAAAGAACAATGTCACTATAGCAAGAGAGAATTTGTGTTTACTACAGGAAAGGTAAACAGTTCTGACTAGAGTCAAAAACTTGCTGAAAGAATAAAAAGCCTGGTTTGTTGCAGAGTTAATTTCATTATTCCATTATTCTTATTTCTGAGCGTGGTTAACAGAAGCAGCTCTGCAAATGACTTTGAATTCTGCAGGAAGATAATTTTAATCATATGGAGCACTTCTACTCAGAAAGCATGAAAGATGAAAGCATATGGTGTTGGAATTCTCCTTGTCTGTTGTCAGGACTGGATGATGCCAGCCCACTCCAGCCTTCAGATGCTACCACACTTCATAGAGTTTCTGCCTATAAATAATACACTTTCTTACAGAAAAGCTCATTAAAAGAAGATGGCCGCTGTGAGAAACTTGTTACTAGATCACAAGAAAATAAGCACTAATGCTTGCAAGCTTTGACTAAGATTAACCACCTTCTCAGGGGCCTTTAAAAGCACCCAGTCCAGAGCTGTGTGCAACTGTGTGGAGAAAATACCAGATGCTTCCTCTGAGATGCTAGGACCTGTCTCCAGCAAACCAGCTAGAAAACAGAGCTAGCTACTACTGAATGTATGATATTCAGAGCCTATGAAGAGTTTCTAGCATCAGTTCCCCGTCTGTTGTTAGAAGGAGGCATTTTAATCATGGAAATAGTTCGTGAAACCTCAAGAACTGACTATTCAGAATCATATTTCACCTCTGGTTCACATATATTTTTAACAACAGTTAAAACTAAAACAAGACCTCACAATCATGTCCTTGCCATAATACCAGACCTCTCTGGGTAGCTGGCGCTAGAGGTAGTGCAGCTTCCTCAGATATGGAGTTGCAAAGCACATTTATACTTGCTCATAGTTTTTGGACAAGTTGCCAAGATGTGATGTATTGGGTTGTTTGTTCTGCAGTTATGTATATTCTGCTTTTGTCTCTTCAGGACTGTGCAACATGCACATGATGTAGCAGTGAGTTTCTGCCATTCTGTCCCTTCAAATAAAAGTAAAGTACTGGGATGCACTAAGTGCATCTGAATTAATCAAAAGCAAATGTTTTACGGATATGCTTAGTGCTTCATTTATCAATGAAGAATTCCAGGTGCAATGAGATCTGTAGTGTATCCAATTTAAAGTTTTTCTTACAGAAGAGAATTTGTTTACTTCTTATACAGGTACTTAATCATGGTAAGCTGAGTATGGGATTCTTTTCTGTCTTTTACAGTTGGCTAAAACTTAACATCATCACTGCCTCTCAGAACTGTAACAAGAGCTGCACTGGCAAATCCCATAATTCATGAAGAGAATTGATTTCACCTGTATCTGATTTTTAAAATCAGTATATATTCTTTGTTATCTATACTACTAAATGCTAGTAAAAATTTTCATCCATTTTTTTTTTTACTAAGGATGCAATAAGATGAGTCACCGAGACTATGATTTAACTGGAAACACTATATATGTACCTAGAGTCCTGTAAAAGCAATCCTTGATTCTTATAGAAACTACATCAGTCTACAATGAAGACTGATAGGAATTATGTTGCAACTGCTATTAGCTATTTCAGTTACTAGTATCAGAATGATAAAATTATCTAGAATTATGGACCTATTCAGTTCATGTACTAAACTGAAACTATTTAATTATCACATGTTAAGTGTCAACAAAATCTATGAATCAATCAGTTTCCTATATGAATTAGAATTGAATAATAATGAATATCAAAGGGCTGTTTTGCAAAGTTTAGCTTTATTATTTGTAAACATAACTTACATATTTTGTCCCAAACCAAGTAAATGAACAAACTCAAAATGAAAATACAGTTTTCTATAAAGGTAAACAATCCTCTTTGGTCCTGCCCTGGATAGTCTTATGAGGATTCAACCACAATGAAAAGTCATCTTCTTCCTGGAAGAGAGCAATTTTGTCTTCATCTTGATTCTAACTTGCATTCTCACTTTTTATGCCATTGGAACCAAGGTCTGAGCAACAAAGACATCACACACGGCATTTCAGTCATCACTGCTCCTACTAAAACATGTAAAATTAATTTATGACCATTTATCTACGTGCTTCGGTCTTTAGTGATTTTAATCCATCTATACTCAAGTGAGATCTGTAATCCTGAGGAAATCACTGTCAGATGATGTTGGGATGATGTCAGATGAAGGGGGCATCATAGTCATGTCTTGTGATTGGTAAAGCAGTTTGTACAGCGTGCAGTAGAGCATATATAGCAAGACAAGGAGGTGGTTACAGTGGCTGTCTGTTTTGTTAAGGCAGGCTGGCAATACTCAGTTAACTAAGATGTCAACATGCTAAAAGTAGAAAATTGCAGGTCACATTTTGCCAGCTAGAAAGATACATTGCCATGCAATTTGCTGTTTCCCACACATGCATACACACCTGGTGGGTACCAAGTAATAAGTAAGAGTTAAAGTAAGCTCCTTGTCAAAAACTACTGGGTATTTTTCTCTTCCAGTTCAATTTTCTTTAGAATTCAAGAGATGTTTTGTTTTAGCTATATGATAGCAACTTTTTCCCCATTCAGCAGTAATTACAACTCCTTGACAATTTTCTCTTTCTCTCCCCCTCCACACCATTTTTATCTGATCAGCATGTATCACTTGATTAACAAATTCTCTGGTATCTTAGCTATTGTGTGGCTGCTAATGGTAAGTGCTGCTTGTTAAGCAAACATTGCTGTAAACTAATTGGCTGCTTCACTGTTCATTCATTGAAGTTTGTGAAGCTTTTGGTTACAAAGGAAATGCACTGTGGCAAAGGAAAAATTAAATTATAATCCAAATATTGCCTTTAATAGCGGAGGTAAAGCTATTTTCTAATTTGGTAATGAAACTTACAGAATAGGAGCAGTTAGGTAATTGTCGTCTCATACTGTATTTTCATATTGGAGAAAGTGGCCATGTTATGTTTCTTTGTGTAACATAGATGACTTTAACTAATATGGATTATTTGCCTCCTACACTGTGGCACTGCTTACAAAAAACATTGCTAATCAGCATGAGAGAGGGTGACAGAGTTATGCAAAAAACTACAGTGCCCATGAAATTGTTAGGTCATTTTGGCATCTTGAAAAGAGGGACTATCCATTCAAGTGAGATTGGATTTTAAATTATCTGTTATTTATAATAATTCTTTCCATAGTATGGTGGATTTGAAAAGAACTACTTATTTTAAACAAATATCATGGGGAGTCAATACACAATCTGGAATAAGTAGCTCCAAATTAAAATAAACAGAACCCTGTGGGTAGGAGAAGAAGGAATTAAAATTGGAGCAACTTAAAAAATGAAATGAAATGCCACTTTTAAGCAGTTAGATACTAATGAAATTAAAATTACTAACCTGGAATTAACATTCTGCTAAGGGGAATAAAGTCATTTAAGAGACCAGATCATCTCTGGTCATATTAATAGTGTCACATGGTCATGAATCATTCCCTTATCTAATATAGTAACATTCTTTCAATATAGAACACATTTGCCTTTTTAATTACTTAGCTGTTAAAAAAAAATAAAATTACATTTTTATTCCTGGTGGATGGTTAACAAATTGTGATTTATGCTATGATTCATTAGAACTGGGTAAACGTGACCTTGACATACTTTTTGCAGCTTCCTCAAATATGCTCATGGCAGAGGAAGGAGTTGATGACCATGACTTACTTGTGTGGGTCCTCCAGTGTCCCCCAGAACAATGGGCAGATGATTTTTTCCCCCTGTCTCTGCCTGTTTACTCATGTTTTTTGACTTTCATACTTCATTTGGGGCAACTCCAGTTTAGGCATATTAAAGGAAAAGACATTAAGAAAATAATCTAAGCATATTTTCAAAACTCAGGCTGTGCCTACCTTGAAATGGAATAAACCAAGCACAGAGAATTCTTCTCCAATTCCTGCCTGAGGGTGGTTCTGAAGAGAACAAATTGGCAAAACAAAACACCAAATGGCTTAGGATTATTTGTTCTATGTCTTCCACAGTTTGCCATTTCCTATTGCAAACTAAATAGTAGAAAAAGAAATGTCATATGCCTAGATATTACAGAACTATAAATACCCAGTAAAAATACGGTTGGTGCAATTATCCCCTTAAAAATGCTGCTTAGGAATGAGGCTTTTAGCTCTGCATAAACCAAAACAATTGAGAACCATGAGCTCATTCCAACAAAATGTGACTATTAGTGCCTGTGTGCAAGTGTGCATGCCATAGGCTGTCCGGATTAGCAAAAGAACCTTGTCACTGTGATGCAGGTTCAGGTTATCCTTGGACAGGGCTAAAAATAGTCCTTGTCTTATGACAGAGATCCATGCCCCAGTTGCCATTAGTGCCAAGAAGGAGTGTATGGGAGTGATGGGGTTAGATTCAAGCCCTGTTCACCTCATATTGACAGCAACAGCATATATGGGTTTTTGGTTGTCATAGGTTTGTCAGATCTGTCATCATCAAGGTATTTCTTCCTGGAGTATCCCTGGGTGTTGCTGGGTGCTGAGAGGTTTGCACTCAGCTTCTGTTTTTGTGTGTTTTTTTTTTTTCCTCTGACTTTTTTGTCCTGGCTTAATTATAATTAAAATAATAAAAATTACATTTTTTAAATGGGGGTTTTTATTATTCTATCTTTAGATGTTTTGTGTGGAGGCATATATGCTGCCTACATGCTCCATTGGGTATTGAAAAGGTTTAACATAGACAAAACTCACATTGGTGCACATAGCACCCACTTCATGAAGTGATTCTTCTTTAAAGACTGTTCCTGAAGGGCACTGTCTTTTGCTGCAGTGGGTGAAGATAAAACCAAATAAGAAATTGCTTTGATTTCATCAAAAATGAATGTAATGCCTTGTGATTACTGTTGAAACAAACTGGTGATCTTCTGTAAGAATTTCAGGACTCAGAGTAGCATCTAGCAAAGGGACAGTGGCACCCTAAGTAATCTTAATTCAGTTTGACAGCTAGCAGTAGATGACTGTCTCTGTCACAGACTGGTGATTCATTCATCCCTTTATCCCACCACTTCACCCAAAACAAACCCAACCTGTGTGACTTCGATGGTGGAGTTACTGCTAGACCTTTATCGTCTGTACCTGTTAGCAGCTCTAATCTCTATTGCAACTAGCTGCCTGTGGCCTCCTGTCCAACCAAAGCTCCTCTATATACAGCATTTTTTTTATTTTATTTTTTTAAATCTTGTTATGGGGGATTGACTGATCCCTTTCAGCAGGTTTAGTGATTTTAGCACATCCTGTTATTAGACCTCCTTGACCTTCATTATCATGTAGATCTGTATACTGATCTATGTGCAAAATCAAAGCAAAATCTTCTGCTTAGAGAAATTTACTCCATGAGAAATGTTTTCTCTTTCACCTTGCACCCATTCCACCCACTCACCTTTCTTTTTCCAGACGTATCCCAGTGATTTTAATGTCCTAACCATCTGAATTATTATTCTTGGATTTAGTGTTGCCAATTAAGTCACATTTCCTCTTATTCAAAGGGTTTTCCACGTCACACTTTTTATTACCCTGGCATTTGGTAGCTAAGAGACCAAGGAATTTCTTGAGTTTGTTGTCTTTATGGTTCTGTCAGTTGGTAGCAAATTGATTGTGACTTTATGTCCCTTTGCAGGTCTTTGCCAATTTGTTAGCTGTCTTCATGCTTTCCTACAGTTAGCATTGTACAGCTCACATACATGATGCAAGCTGTGTTGTTCATACAGGCTCACTGTGTGTGATTTCTTTTCTGCTCTGGAAGGAAAATAAAACATAGCGAAGGCAGGTTACGTTGCCCCAGTGGGAAATTATACTGACTAGTCAGAGCTATCCTTGCAGGTAAAAGACCAAAGTAACTTCTATAAATATCTTGTGTATCTCTCCCGGTGTCCGATTCACCTGCATGAGGGACTCTTTACGTATTTCTCATAATTACCATTTGTGTGCATTAACTAACAGCAAATTAGATTACCCAGATAAATTTTTAATAATTTTTAAAAAAAGAGTCCCAAGTAATAATAATATTTATTTTGGGGTTTCTAAAAAGTTTGGGAGTTCTGAAGTCTCATTTTCAATCTTTTCCTTGCAACAGAAGGTTACATTTTTTTTGTTTTTTTTATATAATGAAAATTGAGATTCTCCTTTCAGGAGCTGAAACTTGAAGAAAAACATTATTATTATGAGAAAAATAGCAGCAAAGGAGGAGCTGTCAACACTGTAATCCTCTATGCATCTTAGGAGTTCTGACATTGACATCACAGCTCTCAGTTCAGAAAAGTTTACTGGTTGACCAGAACAGATCTTCAGCTTCATGGTAGCACCCTGTGGCTTGGCAAAAGGCATTCAGCTAGGTAAGGAAGTTCCTAGCTGGGGTGGTCTGGAATCATGCATGGACCCCAGATAAAATTACTAAATCTAAGAGATTTTCAAACTCTGAACTTCAAACTCTGAATTTCAGGCATGATTTGTATGTCCAGACTGGTTTAAGTCATAATCCTAGGTATAAACAGCTCTAAATCTATGGAAGAGAGAGACATATTTGAAATGCAACTGCAGATACTATCATTCTAACTCCCCCTAATGCAAATTCAGCTCCTGCAGTAAAACCCCACCGGTGTCAGTGCTGAGGAAGACAGTTTCTCCGCAAGACATTGGCACCTATTCCCCTAGAAGGACATCGATTCAGCAGCAAGACAAGATGTCCGTCTTCTCCTGAACTCTTCTGGTCATAATGGCACAACTTCATTGTCTGCTCCTAGCAATTTGCTTGTCTATTTTAATTTTTGGAAGTTCTTTACGATAAGCAAGCAAAATATGTTACTACTGCTGAATGACCGATTCTGATCTTCATAAATTGGCATGCAGGTTACTTTTAGAAATGTGAGAATGTACTTATTGGGAAATACAGGTTCTCTGCTCAGTGGCAGTGCAGGTGAAAGAAACCAACAGACGGAATAAGGGTTGTCTTTTTTTTAATTATTTTTTTCTTTTTTATTGTTCTGGGTGCCTGTAGCTATGACTTTGACAGCTGAGGGTGCTCAGCTGTTCTGAAAATAAGCCCCAAAGCTTCTGCCCTCAGCAAGATTTTATTGCTTTAGCTCTGATTGATGGGTTCAGGGAACTGGAGCCTAAAGATAAGTCTTTAATGGATCACTAAATTGTGACTGCCAAGCAAATTATTGTGTATGAGCTTTACAAATTGGACTACCAGAAAACAGCGTATTTCAGAAGTGAAATTTTACACTGGAGGGAAAACAAAACAACAGCATTTTCAGTAGTGGTTATAATGGTCAATTTTGTTCGGTATGCTTATTTGCTGCTGTCTCCTTTCTTTGTTCAGTATTCACTTAAGAGACTCTCCCTTCTGCCATATACATCCTGGTTAGTGAGAAGGCCATTGTATTACTCTCACATTATTTTGCAACTGTAAATTTTGCTTCTGAAGTTATCAACACTAAAAAGAGTACAGATAAATTGCTTTCTAGAAAGGAATATTCACATGTGCCATGTTACCCTTCTTTTTATTTTCATGTCTTTATTTGTGACACATGCAGAGATAGCTTGGACAGTTAAATTGTGGCCTTATCTTTTGCCACTGTCATCTTCTTAAACATTTGCTGTGCAATATTTAATGGCTTAATTTGGCTTTTCTGTACTGGGGTAACATTTATTCAAGCAGTTTTCACAGCGTGTTCATAAGTTATTTATCTGGACATAGATCCTAACTTTTTAACAATATTAGTGTCCAATACCCATTTTTGTGTTGAGCAAATGTTGAATTGCCTTTGATAAATATTGGAAGCAATTTAGTCTAACAACTGCAACACCTTTTCAGTTATTGCTTGTCTGTGAATTGTTGTCATCTTTGTTAGTAACAAACCTGGAAATAATACACACCTAAAAACCTCAGTCATTAATGGTTACCAGGTCTCTAAGGGTTCAGAGGACAAGGGGGTGGTCTGCCATGCCTTGAGCAGGTTAATTTTTTTGAATTAGATTACTTCTCTGTCATTGTTTTTATGAAACAATTTGTATTTCAAAGGTTTATTCAGTTCTGTGTGATTTACACCTAATGTAAAATTTAAGTTGTAAGAAAAAACACTGTTTTGGCATTAAGAAATGTTTATTAGTCTCTGTTGATTTTAAGGCATAATAGGCAACCTTTTTTAATGTCAAAATTAAAACAAAACACTTTAAAACAGTTTAAAAAAAAAAGAAACAAACATGCAGCTAGAGAATGGATTTGAATCAGAAAAGGCTGGTAAAAATGTTAAAATACAAAAAAACTTTGCCTCAAAAGTGCATCAAAAGCACTAGAAAATCAGAAGTCAGCACTTAGTAAATAAAGCAAAAATTAGAAATTATATACTAATTCCCATTTTGAGATGAAATACAAATGGCATTTATGCATAATGAAACATATGACAAATTTTGCTCTACAGGACAACATAACTACAGATTTTGGCTTTAAAATACTTAAAACTTACCTTGAGTAGGTAGGGAAAGAGGAATAGTTTACTTCTACTTTTGTGTCTCTTGATAATGTGAGCTTGGATGAAAGCAAAGGAAAAAAAAAATTATACATTCACATTTTGTTAAGCCAATAATACTGAAAAGAGTAATGCACATTTTCCAAGGGTGGTATAGTAGACTTCTGGGTACCTTACATGAATTTTAGTTTTATTTTGCTTGGGTAAGCATTTTGTGATCACCACAAAGCCCTCATAGCAATCAAAAGTGCAGAGTGAAATGAGAGTCTGAAATGAAAATCATTAGTTTGCCTGCGATATCTCCAAGGGAACACAAAGATACTGAGGTTTGCAGTATGTTATCTTCCAAATTATAACATTTGCACGTAACAGAGGAATAATAAGTCCCATTTATAGCCAGGCTATCAATCAAACTTTATTGAATGAACAGTGATAGACAAATACATCCACTATAGAGGTTATTTTACTTCTGTGTCTTGGGCTTTTTTGTTATATGAGCTAGGTCATGTTTTGTCTTTACTGGGTCAAACCTCAACAATTCTACATTGCTGTGTCAACTGAGGTAAGGACTTTATAAAACAAATATTTAGCTTAAATTTGCTGACAACATGAAATAGTACCAGACTTTGAATTCTTCTTCTTTCAAATAGCCTTTTCATATTTGTTATTTTCTGAAGTAGAATAAAACATATTTTGGTGCCAGGATTTCAGAATACCACTTTATATTCAATAAGGGTTCTAGAAGCACGGCTAAAGTAAGAAACTCACCTCTTGGGAAGCCTTAGACAGGTGAAAATGTTAATAATCTCTTACCACAGATGCATCTGTACTACTCAACACTGAGTTGGTGCAAGTTCTCCCCAACTTCACATAGACTATATGTAGCCAGATGGAAGAATAAAATTATATTAGAGTCAATATTGGAGAGTAAAAACTGAGAGTGCCAGAGATTAAATTTGTACTCTTTTGTTTTTCCCAAAACCATTTTAATGGTGGTGTTGTCATTATTGCTTTAAGACTGTTAGCACCGAGACTCTTATTCCTGGAACAGGCAGACAAGATCCCTAAGTGCCTTATCAGCAGATTATTTGTATGACTTCTGAGGGGACACAAACCCAAACCATTATATGTATTGGGAGCACACCTCTCTTCTTCAGACAACAGGAGAGAAAGAAAAAATCCTAATAATGCTTATCTAGAAAGCTGTAGACTAACACCAAATGCAAATAACCTATGCCAAAGACTCATCTGAAAAGTTGTATCTTGAAATCTGCATTCTCTGTTCTACAAGGAAATTTAGACTTATATGGAAACTATTAACAAGATAGAAGAGAGGGAGAGATGCAGAAGTGAAACCTCACAAAATGCAAAAGAAGGATGAGATGGTGGTAATCAATCACAAATGCCTTTTTCAAGTATAGCTAATACAGATTTTGTTGAAGGAAGGAAAAGTACGCCAAAGAAGTCACAGTAAAAAATTTTCAAAAGTAAGTATCAGAATCGCCTCCCTCGTCCTGCTGGCCCCACTTCTTTTGATGCAGCCCAGGATATATCTGGGTTTCTGGACTGTGAGTCCACGTTGCTGGCTGATGTCCAGCTTTTCATCCACCATTTATTTATATTTTACAAACACAGGAGATTAAAAAAAAATGTAATGCAATATTAAAAGAAGCTTTGAAACAAGTATAGCTTCAAATCTAAAATTAGAGGCAGCAAAACATGTGCTGTGAGAAACCTTGTAATGCTAGTTAGGACATGTGATTGATAAATGTGATAGCGGAGACAAAATAAAAAAAAACACATAGATGAAGTGCTGCTGTTCACTAGCACACCAGAATTTCTGTGGTCTTTGATAAGCTAATATTGTGTAGCAAATTCAGACCTTCTGTTTCTTCAGAAGACTAAGTTCTCTAAGAAGTACATAAACCAGACTATGTGTCCATCTGAGATAAATCACACATGCATGCCTTTGAGGATTTTAGAAATGTATTGCTTACATCTTCAGCAGAGGCATTTTATACTTTTCCAATCCCCCAGGGCAGATATCATTGCTGTTGTGCTGAGATGGCAGAGAGCTCAGAGCACACTCTTTCAGGGAGCATGCAGATACTGATACCCAGCATATCAATTCTGACAATGCATTCCTGGTTCATACATGGACTTCCAAGAATTTCAGTTATGTTTTGGAACATGTTATTTAAAAATATCTTAATCACACGTCTAGAATGTTAAAAGACATAACCCAAGCTGTCCTTAGGATGTCAAACACTCCCTTAAGAGTTTAAATCTGTGCCTGGAAAACTGCTAGTATAAGACTAATTGTTCCTGGCATCTGCTTGTCTGTGCATGCCCCAAAATCCAAATTTGAAGTGTGTGGGTAAGTGTAATCTTGCTTGTTACACACACAGTATTATAATTGGGTAAATATTCTACATGAAAAGATCATGTCCTTTTCAGATCAACTCCAGGCCTGGGGAAACCTATGTATTTTAAAAGGTGCTCGATATCAATCTCCCACCAACACACGGACACTGGAACAGTAGGCTATTTGGGGCATGTCATCTTGTTTTGGCTTCTGTTATTTTTCTGGACTGTCCCTAGGATATTGCAGCAAGGTCTCACCCAGCAGGTCACAACTTTCCTAAGTGATATTGACTATGGAGTAGGCAGGAACATGTTCCCAGTATGAGCTCAGTGTTCAGCCACTTCACCTCGCCACCCCAGCAGTACTTCAGTGGCACTGTCCACCCCCTTTTCCCTGAAAGACCCCCTTCTGAAAGGGAAAATACTTAGATCCTTTCAGAGAATTGATATACTGTGTATGCTGAGATGTCTACAGACAAGACGCTGGAGAGGGAATCAGCTCTATGTATAGCAGAACCGGGGGAACAAAAAGGACCAAGAAAGTCTGGTGCTGTCTGCTTTCAAAAAGAATCCCAAATTACTCTGAAGTGTGTTTCTGCTGAATTCTTATGACTAGCCATTGCCTGCCCAGAAGTAATTTTTGTGCAGGGCTGGGCATCATTTTAATGCCTCAGAAGCCTGACAGCACTGCAACTAAGAGAAATAGTATAGACAAGTAGTATAGTCTGGAAGAAGAGAGCTGACATGGAGTATTAAATTAGTGGCTGGATTCATTCAGCTGAATGAACAATCTCTATCCCAATAAATACCTCTGGTGATTAACTTCTGTGTGTTTGCATACAGGTGAGGAGGTGAGCAACATAAATCGGTTTCTCTTATCCTGCCTTGACCTTGATCAATCAAGAAATTGTCACATCCCAGGTGCAGGACTCTGCACTCTTTCCTGGATTTTTTGTGCCCTGCTGTGTTTTCCTTCCAACAGATATTGGAGTGGTTATGTAGATGAACAGTAACAGGTTAATTGCATCCTGAGCTACTTTTTAATGGCATTTGATAAGCTAAAATCCCATCATCTTCTGTTCAGAGTTTAGTAACATTCAGCACTGAGAGGGCCTATGTACTCTGCTGAGTAGCTGCAGGGGCGGGAAGAAGCTAGCCTTTCCTTTTGAGAGGGAACAAGAACAGGAAGGGAGCTTAGTATTGCATGTTGGTTTCAGTAAAATCAAATTTTGAGGGAGAATATGCAAATACAACTACTTTACATGCTTATGAAGTATGGAAATAGTTTTTCAAGAGAGTCAAACACCTGAAGGCCATCTGTTCTTTTCTCAGGCAAAATAATTACATAAATCCATATATATTAAGAGAATGTGCACAAGTGAAAGTGACACTGATGTTGTGTTTCAAGCTGATATCATAATGCATATCATAGAGTTATTTATAGACTGCATTGCTTAATGGAGAGGATTAAAAATGGTGCTACTTGAAAGAGTAGCAGGAAACTGAAAGAGAATCTAAATACTGAGGTAGGTGACCTGATTTTTGGAGAGAAGTAGTTCTTGGAAGTGCTAAATCCCGAGACCCTCACTCAAGTTATGAATGTGATTTTCTTTCATGTGAAGTTCATAGAAAATTTGCTGCATTTAAGACTGGAGGTTTTAAATGTAGAAAAAAAATGTATCTGTGTATAGAGTATCACAGAAACTTTTGAAATGCTACAAAAATCCTTTTGTGGTTGGCACTTTCAAATGTCAGATCTTTGCTAGTCCATCATGTTTTGAAGTTGGGAATCTCTTGATCAGCTCTTTTTTAAATGGTGAATAATTTCAGTTTGAGAGTTTGAAAAGAAATGAAAACTGTCTTTAGATAGGGCTGAATAAATGTTATCTTGCACGTAGAAGAATCACCCCCTGCTAATACACAGGTTGTCTGCCTTGACTATGCAATGGCCTTTTATCTTGTTCTCTTTTCATTAATAATCTGTTAGATATTTTTCTTTTAATGCAATTAGTGTGGTAGCTGGTTTTGGGTATAAAGAGGAGAACCCAGCCAAAAAGAAGATTGGACAACACAATAACAAAGAAATACACCCCAATCCACTTTTTTTGGGGGGGAGGGTGTTATTTTATTAGAAAAGGATCAGTGCATCCTGATCAAATCTAAGCAGGAATTATGGTCTCATCTCAGCACTTGGAAGTTCTCTTTGAATATCCAGTTGCTAATTTCTAGCAGTTGTGAATTATCTACATTTGTGCCTATTGGATGGGAGGCATCCATGGGATTTTCCCTGTTAATTTGCATGTTAGTTATCAGTAAACAGAACTGTTGAAATTAACCCCCTTTGGAATAAATCCACTCTACTTTTCTTTTTAGAGCAAAATATCACTACTTGGATACATTAAAAATGCAAATTATTCCTCTATTCTGCTATTATTATGAAACTTCAATTTTCTTTTGAAAGTGGCAGATGTACCAGCTACTTAAAGCCTTTACAAGATTGTAAATAGTTTCTGAGAATAAAGATTCTAGTTAATGGTCAGTGTAATGATGAAACAGGTTGTCTACATCCATTCCATTTTCCTGATAGGAAATATAGCTCTCATTTACTATCCAAACTACTTGTATATTGTGTGTAGTATTAAAGAGTTTCTGGTATTCTATTAGAAGTGACAGCTGGGGAAAAAAAAAAAGGATGTGTTTGTTTCTAATGAGTTTAACTTTTTTGCTTTTTTTCACAGTAAAAAAAGGAAAAGATTTCATATGTGTCTACTTGAGAAGTGCTAGATGCACAGATGAAGACAGATGATTCTCTTTGACAGGATACATACTTGGCATAACGGAAAGAGAAAAGTTTGGGATTTGGGATTTAAATTTATTCAGTATGAAAACTACTTTGGTTGCTTATTTGGTAGTCTGGTGATAAGTTTACAATGTGAATCAGAACCCTTTGAGCTTAGTTGAAACTTGGGTGAATTTGGGTTTCACATGCAGACTTCTACAGTGGGATCTAATTCAAAATAAGAAATACAAGTTCAGATGTCTACAAGTCCTTCGATATCCTAAACTCCTTCCATGTGAAGATCTTTTTATAGAACTAGTGCTACTTAACTGTGTGAGGTTTACTGCCTAGGCTCGAGCTGCCTTTCCAGGAGGTAAAGATCTCCTTTGAGTCTTCTATCATATGTGTTCATATCTGCAAGTGTCTAGGGTGTCCTGTGACATTCTGGACAAACTATGGTATTGGCAGCTGGATTCTTCTGCCAGTCAAGGAAGCCTGGAGAGTCATTCACCTCATCCAAAAGTGGACATAAAGGCCACCATTTAATATCATGTCTCCCTTCTCCCTTACAGGTCTTGCATATAATATTGCCAGTCTGTGCAGATTGTGGACATGGCAGGAAGGATCTGTGGACATGGGAAACTTTTCAGATGCTCTTGAAGCTTGTCAGCTCAGTATCTCTCCAGGCAATTTTGGTTGTAGCAGCTATTTCCATGGACCACAAGGGGAGTATAGACAGCAAAGGTGCCTACAGACATGTAAATCAGGTGTCTATAACTGAGGTCAGTCAGAATCCTGGCTATTCCATCTATCAAAAAGCCAGAATTTGGACCATAGTTTCTGATACATTGAAGCTTCAAAGAAAGCTTGACCTTGGATTCAGACTCATGTCTTGGAAAATCTGATCTCTTGGAAGAAAATACATAAAAATATTAATTTTATCCTTTTATCCTGTTTTCCTTTTCATCAATTCTATTTTTGCATGCTGGTCTTTTCATATACTCATTTCTAACACTTCCTTTTTGGACAAGACATACCAATTCACTGCTTCTCGTTTATTTTCCAGCAGAAATCAGGTTGCATGGGTAGAATAATTATGAAAGATGGGCTACATAGTGGAGAAAAACACCTTGGGAAAAAATATTTATATTGCTTTTGTTTTCTTTTCTACCTAAAAGTTTTTGCAGACACAGAATATGATTCTGTGAAAGCTAAAGCTTTTGGAGTTCCACTGAGTTTCAAATTTTCTTTCATGCAGAAAAATTACTTAGCAAATTTGATTCATGCACAGGAAGAAGAGAGAAAAAAATGTGCCACACCACAGTCAAATGTGGTAAGTATGTTTGGTTTCCTATTGAGGAATAACAAATTGAAATTAAGAGGACTGTGGAAAGACAATGTAAAAGAATAGGCCTAGAGCTTTAACATGGAATCAGAAAGCTTAATTCAATACATAGTTATCAGTGGTTTCATTCTTCATTCATATTTCACAACATGTTACCACATATTGCTGTCAGGCTTTGCTAATTGTAATGCAGCTTTGTCTCCTTTCAGTTTAAATCCTCATCAAGAAGAAAGAATTGGCTGTCACTTGTAGATCTTTAGAAGAAATACTTTACTTGAGTTTGGAGGAATTATCAATAATCTCATCTCAGAAGTATTCTGTATTATGGGTAAAAATTTTGCACAAATTACTCCCTATATCCCCATCAATCCTCTCTTCTTGTAGTGGGCCCTTTGCAATTTTACTACAGTTACTCTCTCTCAAACACGTTTGGATTTTGGATACTTTATTTTTGAGAAGAACTTTGCCCTCTGTATTCTTATAGCTGTTGGCTATTACATTAGTTGAACATACTTTAACTGTAGTTTTCATAATCAATTATTAATGAATATTTTATTCTATGTACTGTATTACTTTGCCAAATGGAACTGCTGTGAAGTTAATTACTGTGCAGGATTTTTTAAGATGAAAATGACAGGAATTGCTTTTGCAGCAAAATTTGTCTATAGAATCTGTTGTGTCATTACAGGATAATGCCAACATACTCCTGTGAGCAAGCAAAGCAGTTCACAGTCTTATCCTACTGTTAGGATGACTTATTAAACATTCATAGAGCTGAATCCTGGCAGGGCAAAAATCTGCAGTTTTGTAGTTCAGGCTCCATTCAGTTGCACTGGTAGACTTCCATATTTGAACCATTAAACTTCTTTTCATGTTTATATTTTCAACTACTGAGGTCCTAACTCTCATTTGAAAATGTGTGCTTTTCACACATCCAGCCACTCTAGGCTGCAATGGCTTTCTGCAGGTGAAATTCAATGGGAGAGGCTCTTTTTTCCCCTGCAGCACTCCAGGGATTACTGATGTTGTCAGCTGCTGGTTTTTTTGGAACCTTCAATCTGCTCGTGATGCTTTCAAATGTCTTTTTGCTGAAAGCAATTTGAGTCCAATTTAAAACATACATTCTGCCATTACAATTGACATAGATTTTAATTTCAGACTGAAGGAACATTGATTTATCATTTGGTTTTTCATGGTGTTTTTATAAGGGCTGTGTTCTGCCTGGCATACTAGGAGGAGGATCGCTTGAAAGGCTTTGGGAGAAAATGACAGGTGGCTTTGGTGCTGAACTGGGACCTGCAGACATCTACAAAGAGTGCCTCTGTCAGGACACCTCAGCTCTGCATAACCACAAGTTGGATCCAACTGCATCCGGACAGGGTTAGACAGAAGGAGAGGTTTTCTGGTCAACAGGTGGCTCCCTGAGAGCCTGTTTCAAGCTCTCCGTATGCTGGTCTTTGTTTCAATCCACTTAGCTCAAAGAACTCATCACAGCTGGAGAGCTGCATACTAGGAGGTCTCTCTGTTAGCTGGCTAGACATAAGTGAAAACTTACTGGCAGCACAGATAACCCTTCTTCTTTCATATTTTAAAGCCCTAGAAAGATAATCACCTTCTAGATAATAATCCTTGATGAGCACTCCACCCCTTTCACTATTAAATGATGAACAATATTGGGTAACCTGTATTCCAAATAACTATTGCTTTTTGGTATTCAAGCAAAATGGCTAGATTTTTCTCACATAAGAGATAGATATACACTTGGTTGATGGTATCCCAATTTTCACCTCTATTTTTCTCTTACATTAAAGCTTCTTTATTAATGACAAAAGACCACTTTTTAATCTTAAAAGTGATTTGTTATGGAGGAACTGTGTGCTTTCAACTGACAGATGAATTGCAATAACATTACATTTCTTCATGTCATGGTTTAACCCCAACCAGCAGCTAGAACCATGCAGCTGCTCATTCAATCCCCCCAGTTTAGATGGGGGAGAGCATCAGAAACGTAAAAGTGAGAAAACTTGTGATAAAGACAGTTTAATAGGTAAGGCAAAAACTGTGCACACAGGCAAAGTGAAACAAAGAATTAATTCACTTCTTCCCATCAGCAGACAGGTGTTCAGCCATGTCCAGGAAAGCAGGGCTCCATCATGCATAGCAGTTACTTGGGAAGACAAATGACATGACCCTAAATGTCCTCCCCTTCCTATTTCTTCCCCTAGCTTTATATGCTGAGCACAATGTCATATGGTATTGAATATCTATTTGGCCAGTTGGGGTCAGCTGTCCTGGCTGTGCCCCCTCCCAAAATGTTCACCCCCAGCCTGCTTGTTTGTGGGGCAGTGTGGGGAACAGAAAAGGCCTTGAGATCTTAGCAACAACTAAAAACACCAGTGCACTATTAAAATATTTCTCATCACAAATCTGTAACAGAACACTAATCAGCTGCTAATAAAAATGTTAATTCTATCCCTAATGAAACAACAACACTTCATCATGTAACAGAACTTTAAAACAGCAAAACAGGAACACATGAAGTATATATGACCATCAAAGAATTGTATATTTGATTGGCAAAAAGCGGTGTAAGGATTTTAGACTCTTGACAACATTTTTGTGAAATATATGTGAGGATGTGTTTGGAGTTTTTCTGCTGACAAAGCCTGACTACAAAAGATTTGACATGCTATGGGGATTTGAGCCTAAATTTCTTGCTGAAATTTCTCTGCTTCATGCTGGATTATAAAAAAGAACAGGGAAAATGACCCCAGGTCCTCCAGTGGTGTTGCTGTCTTCCACCTAGAATGTGAAATCAAGACTGAAGTGTTCAAAAGCTGGACTGTGTGAAAATATAATGGTAGATTTTTAATGTATTTAGGCAAAGTTTCTATCAATCATACAGCATACATCCCTGTTAGTTCCTTAATTTGAAGTCAGAAAGTGTAAGTTTTTTTTTTTAAAAAAAAAAAAAAAAAAAAAAAAAAAAAAAAAAAAAGCAAACACAAACATTCTCNTCAATCAGTTCTGCAGTCTAGACTTTGGATAGCCAACAGACCAGCTTCCAGTGATTTCAGACAATCGCTTGGCTCATACTGGGACAGAATCACTGATAAATGTTTCCAATTGTATGCTTCATTACAACTTTTCCATGCATCTTTTACTTCTTGGAGGTAGAATTTACTGAGTACATTTGATTGCAGCTCAGTGTCTGGTGCTGATAAACCCTGTTTCTTGGTGTAAAGATGCTCAGTATAATTAGAGGCTATTCATGGCAGCTAGCAACACAAAGCCCTTTCCAGATGTTGGACTTTTCACAGGACTGCCTATAAATTTTATTAAGGCAATTTGTTGCATCTCTCAAAAACTCAGACACAGTATTTTACTGCTGAACCTATATTCTTCCAGCAGTCTTTGCCTTATTACAGCAAACTTTTAAATTCTTTTGATGGAATTCTTAGATGGCAAACAATTAGGAAAGGCAAGGTAGAGAAAATTCAGGTAAAAACTCTTGCTGATAGCTTTGGGCATCTCACTGCTGTGTTCTACCTAGAAAGCCTGTGAGGCAGAGACAGTACTGATGTATTAGGCAGTGAGAAATGGTGTTTTTAAAATATTAATAAAAACTTTGTGAAACTTTCCCTAGTTTAAAATATGGATTCTTTCAGCAATTAGTTCCCATATCCTGCCGCTCTGTCATGATCTATTTTAGTGTTTGTAGAAGAACGGTTACACACCAAACTGAGGCATGGGCAACCTTAGATACTTCACCTAAGACCTCTCCATTTGTGTGGTGGATAATTGGGAAGATAAAAGCAAGATCACCAACCTGAAAACTGACAGCTTTTCTGTCTTCTGCAGGCCCAGAAATTAAAGTTACTCAAATTGTTTTCATGGATTTCTGCTCTGTTCAAGCAGCAGCCTCTGACTGTGTGCTGAGTGTGAAGGCAAGTGAGAAGAATCTCACTGTATAAGGCAATCATTAATGTAGGGTATGAATTTAAAGTGTCACAGCTCTTCTGCAGTAACTGTTGTTCAGATACATGTTCTGCACAGTGGGGATGGAAGGAGGGGTGTGTGTGAGAGATGGTCCAGGGCTGGATGTCAGCAAGAAAGACTTGACAACAAATGGCATATTAAAATAGTTGCTTCAGGAAGACAGAATAAAAAGAGGAATACAAATAGTGAGCAAATCTTACATCCTTTCAGGTGCTGGCATTAGATGGACCCCAGACAGACTTTTCCACAGTCTTTTGCACAGATCCCGACTGTGGAGAGGTTCCTGGTATTTGAAGGGACATAAGATTTTTTTTGGTTTACCTATAGTCCTCTTTTTATTCTATTTTTGTAAAACTGCTGTTTTAATATTCCATTTATTGTCAGGGCTTTCTTACCGACATGATGAAAGACCCCTGCACTCTCTTTCTCTCTCTCTTTCCCTCTCTCCCCTCCACCCTGCCCAGTGCAGAACAATACATTTATTTTGGAAAACTGCACTGTCCCTGCGGTGAACTCTCTTGATATTCCAGAACAGCTGCCCTGCAGCTTTCTCTTTATAGACCTTGAGTAACAGTTCTCAGACTCAAAAGATTATAATCCTCAATTGCCTGTACTTTAATCAGACAGAGAAAAATTATTGATAGTGTATACAATAGTTATGTACATATTTTAAACATACATTATTAGGTACTCAGCTGAGCAGTATTTCTCATGATTTTCAGCGCTTTGCTGTTCTTGTGTGTATGTCAAGACAGGACTGCAACCTGAGGTACACATTGGTATGTCAGCATGTACCCTTAAATTCACTCCTCTTTAATCTTTTTTCACTTATACTTTTGAGGCCTTTGTAGGGGTTATCATACTTTCTAGAAGTTGAAAAGTCTACCTTGCCTTCCTTTTGAATATTTGGTGGTGATGGTAAGTTATCACCTCCAGCCATCTTCCAGAGCAATGAGACAACTCCAAAAGCTGACTGCTGGCAGAAGGAACCTGCTGCTTACATTGGGGTAATGGCAGTCAAGCCTGGTGACACCATAAGACTGCAGTATAAAAGGCTATAACAAAGTGAGAACAAAACCAGAATGAATTCTATGGTGTTATGTAGACAGGACAATCTGAGCACCAGCTACCTCTAAAACAGTCTGGCAATATGACAAGGGTATATGCTGATACAAAGAAAATCTATTGCGTTTTCCCAGGCATCCTAGCAAATTCTGAGATTTCTGCATCCAAACTGTTCATGAACAATTTTGTACCCATTTCCTCAGTGATATAACTTGATGCTCTTCCATGTGCACAGCATAGCAAGTCCAATATGACACACAATTATTTTTCTGAGCTTCTCAGGGAAGACTCTTATATGAGAGGGTTGGTATCACAGAGTCAGCCATCTGGGATAGGTGACACGAGGTTTGTCGAGAACAGGTTGCCCTTGTTTCTCTGCAGGTGCTGGGAGCTGTCTGAAAACTGTTAAGTACAACAAGCTGCTCAAACACACTTTATGCTTGTGAGGCTCTGCCAGGAATGTTAATCTTCCACATACTAAGTCATCTCGATTTGCTGCATGTTTGGATCTCAGTCAACAGTTTGCTCTGCAAGGTGGCCTGCTGTCATTGTTTAATCATTTCTGTGAGCATGCAGGGTGAAATTACCTACAGGGTTTATGACAGATGTAAGGATATTCCTAAATGTTGGTCTTGAGCTTGCCAGGTGCTCATCTGATGGCAGCGGTATGGACTGATCACATCCCTGCGAGCCTAAATCTTGAACTAAAATGAGGATGGTACTGGGGAGCAAACCAAGCGTATTTCTTCTTGTGGAGTGTGCCAGGGACACTATCAGACTGGCTCAGTGGCCTGCTCACGTTGGCTAACAGTGGGGGAGATCATGCATCCTCCAAGATCATGCATCTCCAACTCAGCATATGGACTGCTACAGAGAAATCACAACTTAGCAGTCCGTGCAGAGTAATTAATAGGATTTTGGCAGGCTATTAACATTTCCAATATCACTTTACTTCTCCCCTACCATGAACTGAACTACTTGAAGCTTATTGGTAAAATAGCCTCAGAACCTCATTTTGTTTTAAACTGCGTCAACTGGCTTTTCAAATAAAGGGAAAGTAGAATGTATACACAGCATGAACTCATGTTTCTTGTTTTCTGTGGAAAATATTGGAGTGGCGAGTTTTTGGTGGGATTTGCAGACAGTACAACAGTTCGTGCTGGCTGAGCACACAGATTCCAGAACTTTGTGACTTCTATTTAAGCCAGGAAAACGGCAGCCTTTGCAACATTGCTCTCAGCATTGCATTTATAACTCCTGCCCTGTTAAAATATACTCCTGTGCTTTGACTATCTCAGTTCTCAAAGGGTGTCTGGGGCGGGGGCTGCACACCTTATTTCTACCACATATGTTTTTCACTGAAGGTCTTTTTCAGCAACAGAAGTTCTTGGGAATATCTCCAGTAGTTGCTGTGGCTTCTTCCTGAAAGTACTTCGTCTTTCTGGTTGTGGTACCTTAGCATGTGTGCAAAGACAATGACAGTCTATTTAAAAGTTCTGGGACTTCTCCGAAGGGCTTCCTCTTACTCAATGTAGCCCGGTCTAATGGAGTAAAGCATTGTGCTTTTGCCTCAAGAATAAAGAAATCATCAGCTCAGCCAGGGGGTGGGCTGATGTACTAAATTCCTTGATATGCTTTCTATCCACCTTACAGAAGCATTAGGAAATGCTGTGGCTCTGTTGACTTCTGCTGTGACCTCTTTGCCTTTCTTAAAATACAATGGCTGCCTTGCCAGCCTGTGTAAACCAGTTTGAACTGTGGTGCTGTGGCTGTACATCCCCAATGAATAAACCAAATCCTTTTTTTGGCTGTAGGACATCAATAAAAAGACTGACATGGTTCCTTTCTCAGCTCTGAAACAGTATGCGCTGGTTTCTCTGCTAATCCCTATGGTGAGGGATTGGCGTATGCAGGAAAGGATTGCTTCTCCAAAAAACGCATGTCAGAGAAAGTGGGAGTTTCTGACTTTTTGTACAAAAATGTCATCTGAGGTTTACTGTTTTAACTGTCTATGTAGCTCAGCAGTGAGAGGGATGTAGAGATGACTGTCACTCTAAAAATTGCAACAATAAACTATTCCCTAAAGCAGTCATTGCTGTTCTTGATTTTTTTAAAATTCATGCAACACAATGAAACAAGAGGAAAAATTCAAATGCAGAATAAAACGGAAGCTATAAATCTGTTGAAGTTACTAAAGTTATTCTGAAGCTAATTATGACTGTATGCAAAGCAAATGAAGTGAGAACTGAATTAATGAAGACTAGCTACCTCCCAAAGCTAATGAGGCATGCTTTATACCAATAGGTCTTCAAATTGAAAAATTAACCATGCTGCAGCAAAAAAAACCCAACAAAACAAAGAAAAAAAGAAAATAAAGAAAAAATATTTAAAAAGAGTTGAGGAAGTTTGTTAAGAACGTTATGGAAGACAAGAAAAGTCATAAGGTACATCTTCCCTAGTGGTGTAATGTTTTTCTTTGACACACTTTTCTAAGAAACTAATTACCTTGTCTTTTTCTTCTCGGCTTTGATAGGAACTTTTAGTGCCACTGGGCTAAAGAAAACCTTGTTGATTTGGGACAGGTTGTTTCAGTCTTCCTTAGACATTTTCCATGGTATTGAATTTTAAGGATATGTGCCCAGCACTGTGCAGTAAGAGAAGCAGTTGAGTTGGCTGAGGCTGATTCTTTACCTCCCAGTGTGACAAGTAAGGATAATTTTCACCTGGTGTTCTATCGTTCACACCACCCATTCCCCTTGCAATTTTATTTACTTCCTTTTGTAATCTTCTATTTCATTTTATCTCTGTTGCACTCTTTTATGTTCATAAATCAAAATCTCCATCTTCAACTCAATTCTTTTCCCTGTCAGTGTACCTCTGCAGCCATATTTTTGTCTGGTGAGACGAGGCATCTTTGCCACTCAGTAAGAGAAATAATACTAATAACAAAGTGTTAGGATCAATAACTCCTCTGTTTAGAAGAAATGTGTAAATCTATGCCTTAAAGGGGTTACATGCCATCTGTTTTGTCAAACAGCATATTTATCTACAAGATTTTATTTACTTAGGGAAATTTAAAACCAATGAAGGTATTACATAATCTTGTTTGGTAATGCTAGAATCTAAATTTGGCACTTGAAATATATACTACTTTTCAAAGGCTTCTGAATCATCTGCAGCCAATATCGTCACGTTGCAACTTTTGTAAAACCAAACTGAAAATTTAAGAACAATGAAAAAAATAAAAAGGTGAGAAATAATTGAAAAGGGATATATAGTAACAGCAAGGAGGTGAACAAAGTGTTCCTGACTACAATCTACCACAATATCCTTACTTCATATATATGTGTATATATATCTATCTATGATAGTCAGATAATTAGATTAGTAAAACCATCTTTGCAACGGAAATCCATTTCACCTCTCATCATCAATGAAACAAATGTAAACCATTATAAGATGCTGAAAAATCACTTTTTCTATTACTATCCTTAAACAACAGCTTAAAATTAAGAAAAAATATTTCTGGAATGAATTTCATACAGAAAATGGTGTTGAAAGGGAAGTCATAATTCCTTCTTACAGCTCACAGCTGAACCAACTGTTTTTAAATGATTCCTGACACATTCACATTTTACCTGTTCCTGAAAAATTCAAAACTAAGCAACTCACTACCCCCTCCAATTTCTCTTATTGAAATGTCCCAACTGAAATGACAAATTATACCAGTGATTGATTATTCTAATTTTAGAAAGCTTTCCCAAGGTTTTAACTGGTAATACTGGCTTAGGTAAAATAAAAATTTTGGTGTCAAATCTTCTTACAAAATTTTAGTAAAACCTGAATAAGTTACGAAACTTACCAGTCACTTTCCCTCCTCCCCTTCTTCCCTCTTCCAAGTTACTGTGCTTTTTTGCTCATTTCTGCCCACTACAAGCTTATTTTGAGCTACAATCAAAGTTATAAAGCCTTGGAAATTCAGAGAAAAAAGCTGGTCAGCATGCCCTTGCCATGCAGTTCCAACAAATCTGTCCACTTTAGACAAGGAATTTGAAATGTGATAGCTAATGTGAAATCAGAAGCCCTTCAGAAGCATCTTGCTTACAAATAATAACAATACTTGACTGGATTTATTTGCTTTGTGGCTGCTGTAAATCCCTACTTGACAGGGAGCAACCTGGTAAAATGGAGTATTGTTCAAGCGAATGGTCTTAAATACATGGATTTTATTTGGTTTATTGGTTTTTACTTCCTAATTACCACATCTTCCAGCCAAAGACCAACCAAAGGAGGTTGCAAAGTCTTTGTCACTACAATATGGAATTAGTTTAAGGAAAAATGCAATAACTCATCCCTATAATCCTAGCATATTTTAATTTTAGATTTAAAAAAAAAACAATTTATGGCATTAAGGAATTAAGGTCCACTTGAGACTTCTATGTGAAACTAGAATTGATTGGTTAAGAGGTGTGAAAATAGCAGTATTGTTTCCAGATGTTTGAGAGAACTGTATTCTTGTAACTTAATCATGTCTTTGAATGGTTTTTTGTCATATTAGCTTTGAATTCATGCATGGTGACCTTAATTTGAGTATAAAACATGACTTACATCATTTATTCATATTTATTCATTTTTATCCCCTCTGTCACACTTCCTACTAGGCTTTTGTGACATTAAAAAACTGTAAGCTCATCTTTTTGATGAGCTTTTTGACCAGTAAATTTACTGGTCTTGGCTATGACCTAAGTTTATCAGCAGAAATGAAAAAGACTGTGTTCTGTTCTTTCATGTTTAAGTTGGTTCAAGCTGTCAGGGTAAATGATTTCTACACTGCTAACCCTAGCTCAGGGGAAAGCCTTGGCCCCATTTATAGAGCTGGTGTATAAAACCATCAGTTTTACATGAAGACAGTCTTATTGCAAGAAAAATGCCTGGATATACACACGCTACTTTACTTAAGGGCAAGCCTTATAGGACAGTTCTAATTCTCTTTTTTTTTTTTTTTTTTTTTAAATCTTTCCAGCTGTATAGATGTACCTTTAGATTCTGGNTGGGACTGAAAACTTAAAGTATAATCACATACCAATTTTCAAAATTAATCTGAAATACTAGTACAGCTTTTTCAGATGTATGCCTTCTCATACAGAGAAACAAAACTTTTAGTGTTTAATAGTCCAGGGAACAACCTTTAAATAATATCCATAAAATGAAAGCAGTTATCGACCCTTTCTCAGTACTGGTTGCAAAGACATCATAGATTTATCTGTTTATATGTATATGAACATTATATACCTAGACAAACAGGCTTATACTTCATTACACTTTCTTTGTGAACTTTTCCTTTACACTAAAACTAGTGTGAAAATATCAATCACTTACATGTCTGGTCTAATCTGATATATCAATAAGCTGGTGGCTCTGTTTGTTTTTTTTTTTTTTTTTCATTTGCTTTAAAAGCACTTTATCTCAAAACCAAGAGATTCTAGGATTTATCTACTGTAACTTTTCTTTTTGGTGAAAACTGTATTGATATGATTTATTCTTCCAAAAACCCACCTTACTTCTGATTCACTGCCAGATTTAGACATCTGTCCCTCCCTCCTATATTCAGAAGGAAAAAAATCCTTTTTAAGGTGTTCAATCAGGCCTCAGTTTACCCAATTCCGCTTTGGCCAACAAAAATATAGATGCATAGACACTGAGGTTAACTCCTCGCTCTGAAGAGGAGCAGGATGAGTACTTCCCCATTCATATTAACACTGGTAGGATAAATCATGCTTTGAACAAACATCTCTCTGAGTATACATTGAGTCTGAAATGGTAGTTTAGACACGATGCCTGATGTTTAGACTAATAGCAGATGAGATCAATTCAACCCTCAGGAAGTATTGCTGGGATCAGCTGTGCTTAGTGCCTGGATTCTAAATGATCATCATTATTTGTGATGAGCCACGAGTAGCCATCACCATTTATGATAAAGCACAACACAAGTAGCTGCAAATGATTCCCAAACCTTGTAAAACAACAGTTCACTGCATTTTCTTTAGCTTATTTTTGGACAGTCCTCTGCTTCAAATAAATATTTGCTTAGCAATGATTCAATGTATCACTGGTAAGTAGGACTGTAAGGATGTTTAACACTTTTAGTGGCAGTTTTTGCTTTATAGCCCTGGTAACCTTATTTTCTCCTCAAACATCTATAAAGACAATGTTCATCATGTTATTTAATGAGAAAAACTGTAAAAGCATCCCCCAAAAGACAACAATGGTCTCTGTTCAAATAGTAAATTCTTAAAAATGAAAGTTTTAGAAGTAAGAAGTCAATCTTGCATTTCCCTCCTCTGGAAACTTCAGTTCAATTAATGTTGGTAGAATAACTGTGTCTACAAAAATGGCACAGACCAAATGTGCTAAAGACGACTTGTATGGATATAGATATAGATAAGTAGATATACTTCTAGGTAAATCTTCTAATATTTTTTTAGTAAAAAATGGCTGTCACACATGTCTCTCTAAGCTTTACTTTGCTTGCTGGTAAACTTGGATGGAAAGAATAATTTAATTTGTCTGTTGTGGTCTTGTCTTCTCTGAGCTATGCTTTTGTACCTTGACAATCTCTTCAAAGTTATCCCTGGAGAGGATTCCCTCACCAAATATATATCACGGAATCATGTAATTGTCAGAGTTGGAAGGGACCTCTACAGATCATCTAGTCCAATCCCTCTCCTAGAGCACATTACTCAGAACTGCACACAGGCAGGTCTTGAAAATCTCCAGAGAAGGGGACTCCACAACCTCCCTGGGCAGCCTGTTCCGTTGATCTATCACTCTCATGATAAAGGATTTTTTTCTCATATTTGAATGGAACTTCCTGTGTTCCAGCTTTGTCTGTTGCCCTGCATCCTGTCACTGGGAACCACTGAAAAGAATCTGGCTTTAACTTCCTTCAGCCCACCCTTCAGATACTTGTAAGCATTAATAATTTCTCCCCTCAGCCTTCTCTTCTCCAGCCTAAAGAGTCCCAGTTCTCTCAGCCTTTTCTCATAAGGGAGATGCTCCAATCCCTTAATCATTTTTGATGCCCTATGCTGGACTCTCTCCAGTAGTTCCCTGTCTCTCTTGAACTGGGGAGCCCAGAACTAAATGCAGTATTCCAGTTACAGCCTAACCAGTGCAGAGTAGAGAGGGAAAATGATCTCCCTCAACTTACTGCCACACTCTTCCCTGTGCAGCACAGGATTCCATTGGCCCTCTTGGCGACAAAGGCACATTGCTGGCTCATGGATAGTTTACTCTCTAAAAGGACCCCTAGATCCTTCTCCTCAGAAGTAGTTTCCAACAAATCCACCTCTAACATATTCAGCCTTCCAGTATCTGAAGGGAGCCTACAGGAGAACTGGAGAGGGACTCTTTGTCAGGAAGCGTAGTGATAGGACAAGAGGTAATGGTTTTAAACTAGAAGAGGGGAGATTTAGATTGTATATTAGGAAGAAATTCTTTCCTGTGAGGTTGATGAGGCACTAGAACAGGTTGCCCAGAGAAGCTGTGGATGCCCCATACCTGGAGGTGTTCAAGGCCAGGCTGGATGGGGCTTTGCGCAACCTGGTCTTGTGGGAGGTGTCCCTGCCCATGGCAGGGGGATTGGAACTCGATGATCTTTAAGGTCCCTTCCAACTCTAAACATTCTATGATTCTATGATTCTATTTAGGTGCCTGGCATTCTTCCTCCCCAGGTACAGGATCCTACACTTGCCCTTACCCTTGTTGAACCTCATTAGGTTCTTTTCTGCCCAGCTCTCCAGCCTGTCTAGGTCATGCTGTATGGCAGCACAGCCTTCTGGAGTGTCAGCCAGCCCTCCCAGTTTGGTTTCATCAGTAAACTTGCTGAGAATACACTCTGTCCCCTCATCAGATCTGAACAAGGATTTAGTACAGGTGTTTATGTCTTTTGATATGCTGTACCTAAAGTTCTTTTTTTTTTGTGTGTGTTTTTTGTTGTTGTTGTTGTTTTATTTGTTTGTTTATTTAATTTTATTCTCTTTTTTCTTCTTCTTTCTTTTTTTCTTTTAATACAATTTCAAGGTTTTGAAATGTTCCTTCTTTTATTAAATAGCCTCTGTTACTGAGTTGTTTAGCCATGCTGGCTTCCTTTGTGATGTCTCTAAAAGCATTTTGGTAAATAGTGCACATTTGATTTGAATTTCTTTTTTTTTTTT
>VZRU01011709.1:217234-237183 GCA_013398155.1 Pedionomus torquatus
TTTTTTTTTTTTTTTTTTTTTTTAAATTAAGCACTGCTACAGTGACTGTATTGCTTTACTTACTCCCAAAACGATAATTTGTATTTTTGTATTTATTCATCAGGGTCTTTGACATCTGAAGAGTGATTTCTACCCAGTCTATAGAAAAGCAGCTGGAATCTCATTATTACATTTGTTTTCTTAACTTCTAATCACCTTTAACCTTTCACAGTCACTATCATAGTCTTAGCTGAGCAGTCTTGATACTGTACTTTTCCTATTTGGGCCTTGGATTTCTAAACCTATAAAGATTTTATGTTACTTATTATTCACCCATTTACCCATTTACCTGATTTGACCATGATTTACAGATTAAACTATCCTAAAACAGGATAAAAAATTTTGAAAATAAATAAACCAGGCAGTCTAAAAGAAGTTAGTCAGCCATCTCAAAGTCCCATTATTTTTAGACAAAATGTACATCTGGTAAAAGCTAGGAGCATGTCAGAAGGATGATCTTAGAGTCTAATTGCTTATAGAAAGTGTAATGATGTATATATATATATATAAGTACCATAATGATGTATATATATAAGTACCATAAGCAAACGTGTGTGTTAGTGTATAATGTTGTTCTGTGGGCTGTTATTTACTGTAATCATATCTCTGGGTTAGGGATTCCTTCAAAGCTTCTCCAGTAGAAAACAACCTAACTATTGTTAGAGGTATCTCTGACATTATGAAATTCCAGGCACAGCAGACCACAAAAATGCAAGTGGGTAGAATGCAGCAGTAGTCAAATCAATAATGTAGGAGACAATAAAGATATGAGAGTGGTAAGCAATACCTTTCCTTTGCTTCTATTCCCTTTGTAGTCCAGAAGGAAAATGTGAGCAAGGCCTTGCATCATGTGGCTTTATGAATTGGAAGGACTGTTTTTCCTGGTTTGTTCCAAAATCCCAACAAGCAAATTAAATACAACAAATTAGAGAGGGGAAAAAAAAAGGAGAAACTTGACCTAACTTAGAAGAAGGGCAGGCCAGGAAAAATTCAGTCCACCTCCGGGAGAGCTGGAGAGTGTTACAAACAAGAGTATGCTTAAAATCCAAGGGTGATAAGAAAACTGAAAGGCTGAGAGTACCTTGAGCTCTCTCCAACATATAACAGTAATATTGCCTGCTGTTCCCAGCAAGTGAAATTGAATTGCTTTCTTGCTTTTAAATTTAGCAGTATTAGTATATTACTCACATTGAAGTTTGGATGATAAATCCCAGTATAAAAGCTACTTTCAATTCCCCATTTATTGGAAAGGAAAAAGCCTTTGTGTGAAACATCTCTATTAGTGTTCTCCGATTTGCCATACAGCTCTTAGTGGAGGATGTTTAACTCACCTTTAAGTTCTACTGCTATCTTGCTCTAAGAAAACAGAAAGATACAAAGAGAAATAGAGGAAAAGTAGCAATCTGGAAAATAGGAGTTTTTGTTGATATTTGCAAGCCTTGAAAGGACTAATCTTTCTGTCAGTAATCCAACTCTGGATTGACAGTCAGCCAAAACAGTTACTCTGGAGGTAAACTCAATTTATGCATCTGGTATCATCTTATTATCATTAGTCTTGTCTCTAGTCCTTTTATTCAGGTGAGTTCAGCTAGGTTGCAGTCTCATTTGTTGCATCGGTTCACTCTAAGGTCTTCAGCAGTACCACGCTTGCTGGGATTCTGGTAGTACACAAGGCTTGTTAGTGTATACCCTCTTCAGCTCTTTCATTTATGGTGCTGTGTCATGTACCATTTACATTAGTGGTTCCAGTTTTCCAGAACATATTGTGAGCTTATACTAGGTTGAAATTCCCATTGCAGTGGATCTGCTGTTCTGAGTTTGCTAAAGGATATTACTAAAAATGCAATAATTCATAAGAAAATTTTAGTTTTTCCTACCCTAACACTTGGCTGTAGAAAATACAGATATAGTCCAGTAGCCAAGCAATATTTTCATATTTTCATATTTCTCCTGCAAATGAGCTATGGACTATCTGTTTATAAGGAAATCCATCTTTCACTAAAGCAGTCAATTACCATGAATAAGTTTAACTTTTCCCATTCCAGGCCAGAAGCACTGGCTTCACCAGTCCCTTTAATTATAATGATCCCCTGAAGCAAAAAGGAGTTACTGCATGACATTTGATGATATACCATATAATGACTCAGAGGAGACTGTATGTCATTGTAATTCAGTACTGCAGATTTTCTGGTGCCTATGCACTGTGAAGTGATGAAATTTCATTCTTCTCTTTATCAGCCGAGGTAAAAATACTTCCATTAAGTTAGGAGAGAGAAAACATCAATAATTTAAGATCTACTGGCTTAATTTTAATGAAATTTAAATACGAGCACATTTTGATTAAAATGATAAACTCAGAAGACAACACTCTTCCAGTCTGCTTTTTTAGTCAAAATTGGCCTTTTTGAACTAGTATCAAAAGTATATTATACCTTTTTGTATGTATATTCTACATATTTATCAGTAGAGGTAAAGAAAAATTTTGCAATAAAATAAATTTAAAAAATATCTGTCTTTCTAAAACAGGATTAGCTATTATGAAATTTAAAGTTAGAGCAACTTACTGAGACAGTAAAGATTGTTCATAGTATAACATGCTTTTATTCTGCTTTGTCAATCAAAATTCACCTTACTCCATAAGCTTCAGAAGCAAATGTATCGTTGGTTTCTGCTTGTATCAGTTGAGAAATATCATGTCGGTACTCAGATACAAAGGAGCCTAAATTAAACAAACATATTTTCTCTAAATAATATTTTTGAGGTTGTCAGAGCTCTTCTGTTGATGGCTGGCTTTTTCAAAGCAAGATTAAGTAATAACCTGTTTCTTACAGAGACGCCTCGATGGGGGAAGTGGCTGTGGCAAGCCATCAAAAGCACCAGAATTTTATGAGTCTTAGAAAGTTGTATTTTAAGTCACTGAAGTGAAGCGCAGGAGAACAGACTGAGAATTGTACTTACATTGCTGCTATTCAGGTATTACACAACAGGAATTGCAGCCACTGGGGAAGCTATAGCAGTTCAAAGGAAATGCAGGCTACATCTATACAAGTTCGGCTTACTTTAGATATCTAACAAACTGTAAATTGTACATTAAACAAGAAACACTTCAAGGGCCTATGTATCCACTATAGCCTAGATGTAGAAATCACGAAGGTATCCACAACGCTTGTTTAAATGTGTCAGAAGGCAAGTAGCTGAATTCTTCTCTCAACCTTCACAGTCTGTTTCATAACAGTATAGGCAGTCCATGAGCATTCCCTTGCAGCCTCCTGAAGGCTGTCTTGTTTAAACGGTATAGCTTTCATTTTGGGATATTCACAATCCAGAAATGAAAAGGTGAATGTTTCTGTGAAATAGATTCTAACTGAATCAAAAATACAGAGGTTTTTCTGCACTTAGTATTTCTTTTCTCCACATGCTAAGACACACAGATACCAGGAATAAAATCTGACATAATGATAAAAGAAATCCAAAACTTTGGGCTTATTTCATTATCAAAAACTGTTCCCACACTACCTATTTGGAAAAGTGTTTTATGCTCTGAAAAGTATGGTTTCTAAATACAATTTATATGTTCAGAAAGTCTGACAGAATTATAAGTTAAGAAGTTTTTCTTAATCTATAGGAACTTTGGAGGGGAGAATTACAGCTATATCAATACAGTACAGTGTCTAACTTAATTAACCCCAGTAGCTGCATCTGTAATATTAAGCTGAGAAGAGTTAGGGACTCTTAGGAACTGAGCACAGGTACCCAGCTTTGTAGTATGCAGTTCCTGCTTTGGTTTTGGCCTAGGTCTAGCTGGCAGTCTTCCAGATAACCCCCAAAATATGTCTGAGCTTCTGCATGGGTGAGGCAGGCAGTTTGGACATGTTACCATGTTCTTGTGGATAACAGAGTCTACATGTATGGATGCAATCCCTGGTGTACCATTTGGCTCAAAAGCTAGAGGGTGAGTCTGGACTGTTTCCTTTCCCAATATAGACATAGGTGGTGAGTCCTTACTGTGGCTGTTCTGCTCCTGGGACCCAAACACAAAAGTGGCTCTTTCCCACACTATGTTTTTCTACTTCTTTGTGTATTATTTTTTCAAGTCCCATTGTGCTGTGTGGACCCAGGCTGTCTAAATTCTTGTGGGTGTCAGGCTATGCCTCTCTCCCTGCCTCAGTTTCTTATGCACAACTTGCCAACTATAATGATAATGTTCTCCCACCCTTAATTCATAGTGTCCAGCTAAAATGTAAGGTTTTTTTGACTGAAAACATCTACTGAAAAAAAAAAAAAAAGTCTCATTTAATTTGGTGTCAGTCAGATTTTTAGAAACTGGAAGCACACACAGGATGCACAGGTAGTAGATGGGACTCCTTAGTTCACTAAGGAGATAACAAAGCAGTTACAGACAAGTATGTCTGTAATTCCTTTCGTAACTTTCTCAAGCTGGAAATTAATATTAAATTGGTTTGTGTCCTCACTGCTCTGAGAGGAAGACTGTCCCAAAATTTCCTTTTCTGGTCATTAAAACATTCTGATTCAAAGCCAAATTTTCAGTTAGTTATTTGCTCCCATGCTTGCAGTGTTTATTAGCTCATATATTTCCCAGTTTCCCACTTGGTATTTACTACTAGTTTTAGTAGTAAAGCCAGTTTTAAAGCCAGTCTCCACAGAATCTCACATTTTATTGTCTAAACAGACTGAACAGTACTTTTACCTGTGTGAACAAAGAATTTCCTTAGTTATTGATTTCTTTTATTATTTTCTGATTTAGATTTATTCATCACCAGTTTATCCACTTTTGGACTTGCACTGGGTCTGCCTTTAAGTTTACTTTTCTTCCTTCATGACCTATATCCTCGGTGTATATAGACATGGTGCGGAAGCATCTGCGGGCTCAAGATGCATCATGCAAGAAGTAGCACAGTGCTTATGGTAAAAGAGATCATAGTATTAATAAAAAATTACCTTTTGACATCTGGTGTCCTAAACAATAACATTCATATCACTACTGGCTTGAAATTCTAGAAAACAGTGAGCATATTATTAAAAAACAGATGTTACACCTGGGCTGCAAGATAAAAAATGACATTGATAATGCTTAAACTAGTTTACCAGTAGTTGCTTACATTTATTAAAGCATTTTTTAGACTTTAGGCAATTGAATTGCCTCATCTGATTTTGTTTTCAAAACTGTAGTTTAATTTCCTACCAACAGATTTTGTATTCTCCACTAAATAATGCATGGCAGAACTATCTGAGCATTTCCCTTTGTTTCTCAATATATTTTAGAGGAGTGTCAAGCCATCTGATGTTTTCTCTGGCAAAGAAAAATGAATGATCTTACATTTAGGGTTCATTAAAGGTTTTATTATTTTTTTCAGAAGAAAATTATCAGTGATCTCATAATCCTCCTTTTGCAAACACAGTATACTATATGTAAAATAAAGGCAGAACATTTTCTAATTTGCTGTCTGCTACTCAGCAAACTATTTTGGAAATATCCATTTTCCTAGTGTAGTCCCCTTTAACAATGACAATTGCATATCATTCAATGAAGGCATAAGATAAGGTCTTCTATTTAACAACAGAGATTTAACCTAGCAAATACAGCAGAATACACAGGTCCTGATGGTAAGTGACTCCTCTTTTTTAGAGTTTGAGCAGAATATTATAAATTTCATAGACCCCTCTAAATGAAGATATGAATATAATAAATATATAATAAACCCCTCTGAAACAGAAGTATCTATAGAGCACAGTGCAGATTTCACAGGTACCTGGAACAAAGTCCTAAATGCAACTACTAATCTACAAAAATGGTGCAACTATGTTTAGGGGTATCTATATTTCCATAGAGATCCTCTCTCTGTTTTCATCCATAACAGTGCTAGCACTATGGCTACTCATACTGCAAATATGTATCAGTTTATTCCCAGGCACCAATACTTAGTGAATCAGTTACTGCCTTGAGATGAGAAAGCCCGGAGAGGAGAGAAGCTGCACCACACTTCGCTCTCTGCACATTTGGTCACATCTCACACCTGAGTCAGTCTTTGCCCATACTGTGTACAAGAAAGGTGGAATGTACATGATATAGCGCATTGTCCAGATTGGACCCAGAAAGCTTCTGTCTTGATCTGATTTCCCATCCCTACATCTTGTAATGCAGGCCCGTCTGCAGCCACTCATGCTCCAAAACCAAAGGCTAGGCAGGATGTTGTAGATTACTCCCATGTTGGATATGGCTACATACACTCTACAGAGCACTAGGAATTTAGAGATTATTTCTTTCTTTGGGATAAAAGAACTAAAAATGGCCTCCTAAAAGCTCAAGAAGCAGAAAAAAATGCTGACAAATTACATTCTGGTTAATTAACTACTAATCACTTAGTTACTTGTTGGTGATGCTAAATCATAGCTAAAGAATAGGGGATGACAGCCATTTTCTCTGTCTCATATGTTGTGTCTTGTAAATTGGGAAGTCAGCTCCTTGCTCCTTCATGGCTATTTAAAAAAATTAAATTGCATTTAGGGTTCACCTACAGGTATTATTGTGCACAATCATCACAAGCTTGCTTTGCTCATTTGCCAAAACAGTGGGATACTAGCCTGCTTTGATCCAGAAAGCTGTATCTTTAATTAGAAATTAGTGCCATACTTAAAGAAAATACGGCCACACTTGGCATTGCATATGCCAGTCTTTCTGTATTTTTTTGTTTGACGTGGGCAGAACATGCTTGTGAAACTGTATGGATCCTCATATCTCTATCAAGTCCTATTCTGGACAGACTGTACCATTAAGTGACATAGTCCTCAGACAGTGAATGTCATTAGAAAAACATCACAGGCAGGTAACTGAAAAGAAGCTTCTGTTAAAGCATGAATTAGCTTACAAAAATTATCTCTATAAAAATTTATATATACAGAGAAGTTATACACAAACAATTCCAAAATATAATTACATGTTGAAGCTGTCCACTTCATCACATGGCTCTGGAAATTCTCCAGAATATTGTCCAAGACAAAGAGTGACATTCAATGATGCAGATGGAAACAATTTTTTAATGTTTAGAAAATCTGGAACTTAAGCATTATTTTACATGACAAATAGCTGAAAATAAATGGCAGTTGTCCCTAAGTGTACAAAGAAATACATGATAATATCTATCTAGTATGGTATAGTACTTCTCATCTATAGATCTTAAAGAGTTTGCAAAAGGACATCATGACAACTTCAAAGGTGTTTGCAGTTTATTCAAATGTGACAGAATGGAAGATTTGTCACATTTATGTTCTATGAAGTGGTTTCTGAAGTGCAGTAGAGGATAACACCCGAGTCTTGCCAGCAAAAAAAGTATTACAGCAGAGAAAATGCACAAAAAGTAGTGTAGAGAAATTATATTTTAGTGTGGGGTTTTTTTCCACAGTTCGTTTTGTGGGTAATTTTCTTAATTTGCTAGCATAAACCTGTTCATATATCTCTGTCTGCAAAGATTACACTGCTTATAAAATATGTTAAAATAAACATTTCTAAATCAGGTACAGATGCTGAAAATTATTGAATATATACTAATTTGACTGTTGTATTCTGAAAAAGCAATTACTGTTGAAAGACTTCTTAAATGTTAGACAGTCCAGATTATAGCAAACTAAATGAGAAACTTTACATATAGCTAAGCAGTGAGGTTTAAGAGGGCAGATAGAAGCTCTCTCCAAGAAATTCTTTACTGTGAGGGTAGTAAGACACTGGAAGAAGTTGCCTAAAGTTGTGGAAGCCCCATGTCTGGGAGTGTTCAAGGCCAGGCTGGATGGGGCTATGAACAACCTGGTCTAGTGGGAGGTGTCCCTTCCCATGGAAGGAGGGTTGGAGTTCAGTGTTCTTTAAGGTCCCTTCCAACTGAACCATTCTATGATTCTGTTTTTCACTGCTTTTCAGATAGTTGCACTTGAGTTCCAGATCATCTCTTCGGAAGATTAAATAGGCTGTTCTCTTTGTATCTGTTCAAAAGACATATATTTTAGGTCCCTGGCCATGTTTGTAGCACATCTTGGAACACTGTGTACCCTTTAAAGTCTGAATGAATGCAAATGGCTAATTTTTCTCTTATAAGAACTTTGCTCAGTTAAGTGAAGACATGGTAAGATGGTAACCGCGGATGGTGGAACTCACATCAAAAGGAAAGAAAAACTTTGTGCACANGGTACAGATGCTGAAAATTATTGAATATATACTAATTTGACTGTTGTATTCTGAAAAAGCAATTACTGTTGAAAGACTTCTTAAATGTTAGACAGTCCAGATTATAGCAAACTAAATGAGAAACTTTACATATAGCTAAGCAGTGAGGTTTAAGAGGGCAGATAGAAGCTCTCTCCAAGAAATTCTTTACTGTGAGGGTAGTAAGACACTGGAAGAAGTTGCCTAAAGTTGTGGAAGCCCCATGTCTGGGAGTGTTCAAGGCCAGGCTGGATGGGGCTATGAACAACCTGGTCTAGTGGGAGGTGTCCCTTCCCATGGAAGGAGGGTTGGAGTTCAGTGTTCTTTAAGGTCCCTTCCAACTGAACCATTCTATGATTCTGTTTTTCACTGCTTTTCAGATAGTTGCACTTGAGTTCCAGATCATCTCTTCGGAAGATTAAATAGGCTGTTCTCTTTGTATCTGTTCAAAAGACATATATTTTAGGTCCCTGGCCATGTTTGTAGCACATCTTGGAACACTGTGTACCCTTTAAAGTCTGAATGAATGCAAATGGCTAATTTTTCTCTTATAAGAACTTTGCTCAGTTAAGTGAAGACATGGTAAGATGGTAACCGCGGATGGTGGAACTCACATCAAAAGGAAAGAAAAACTTTGTGCACAGGTGTGTAGGTGGCTAGGTTTTGGTATGGGGGTACTGTGGCCTCTACGTGGAGAGGCTGGGGATGCCCATACTGGACAAAATCCATTCCAGCTGGCTCCAATGGACCCATTGCAGGACAAAGCTAAGTCCCTCATCCTAGATGGTGGTGCCCCTATGATAACATATCTAAGAAAGGGTAGAAAATACCTCACAGGTGTGGGAGGAGGGAAGAAAAAGAGTGAGAAACAGTAGTGTGAGCAACAAGGCAAAATAAGAAGGGAGGTGTTATCTTAAAATTTATCTTTGTTTCTCACTACACAAATCTGTCTTAACTGGCAATAAATTAAATTACCTTTCCCCAAGCTGAGTCTGTTTTGCCCCTGATGGTAACTTGTAAGCAGTCTCCTTGTCCTTATCTTAATTCATGAGCTTTTTCATGCTATTTTCTCCCTCTGTCTTGTTGAGGAGAGGGAGTGGGTGAGCAGCTGGGTGGGCAGCAAGCTGCTGGCCAAGGGTAACCCACAACAAGAAGAAAAGACAATAGTAAGTTGTTTATGCAACTTTGACATTGAACTTACATTAAACCAAGAAACAGCAAATGAATAAAATTCTGTACCTCAGCTAGTGATAACCAATTCTAGTGAAGCTGGTGACCTGCTGACTGCCCCTGGCTGATGGTCTGGTTCTGTTTCAATTCCTGAGCCTCTCTGACTTAATCACTATGAAAAGTTATCAGGGGAAATCTCTAAGTGTTAAGAAAATTATGATCGTATTATTTTTTTGCAAAACACATTACACTGCTTTGATGGACACTGATGGTAAAAGAAACAGAAGATATAAACTAGTGAGCTTCCCTCTCCTCCCTGACAGTGCTTGGTTATTGCACTGACAGTGAAATATTAGAACTGACTACCAGGAAGGGGTTCCTTACTGTGAAAAATCTTGCTTTTCTAAACTTTGTTGAGGTCCAAGTAATTCTAAAACAATGCCATTGATCCCATTGATACTTAATTGGGTAAATTACCATTATTGATAGAAGTGAGCTTCTCTGCCAAGTATTTCCGTAGGCAACTTCTGGGCTGGGGTATCCTCAGGATTTCAGCTGTTTGGCATTACTGTTCTGTGGATCTTCTTTGGATATGTTAATCCAAAAGCTATGCCAGCAGGTAGGAGCCAAACTTTCTTTAAACTCAATGTTTCTAGACAGCAAATAGGGTAAGCAGAGGTAGAGTTAATTTAACTTGAGATCATGTGTCACAAGATAGATGTTGCAATCTGAATATACACATTCATGTCTTCCTGTACAGTCAAAAGAAAGAGCCAACTTTTCTTCTAACACGGTGTCATGGCGGCATGATATAACACCACCCAACAGGTAGGACCGTGTAGCCATTCACACATTTCTCCCTCTTTCCCCTAGAAGTGCAGGGAGAAAAGGGAGAAAAGGAGGGAAAAGGGAACAGAAAAAACCTCTGTGGGCTGAGATAAAGACAGTTTAATAGAACAATATCAGAAAAGGATAATAATAACAATAATGACAATTATGATAACACATGTCACTCTTACCATCACCACTCTTACCTTCTGGAGCAGTTATCACTGATTCCTGTCCCCCCCAGCCAACCCACATTTATATACTGAGCATGATGTCTATGAAAAGGAACGTTCCACTGGCCGTTATTTTCTGTTTGTGCTCCTTCTCAGCTTCTATGGGAATTTAAAAAGTCCTTCAAAAGTATAAACATTGTCTAGCAACAACTAAAACATTATCGACATTCTTTTCACAGCAATCACTAGAAAGAAAATTAACTCTTTCCCAGCTGAAACCTGGCCACAAGTATCTAAGACGCAGAAGGTTAAACTCTGTAGCTGCTCTGATTTCTCTGCTAGATAGACTAGTTCAGGCTCACACCGCTCTTGCTAATAAATGAATGCATCTACCTTTTATTTTAGTCTGTGCAACTTGCCTTGGCCAAGAGGATTTGGCACATTCTCTGGTCTTGAGCCATTCCAACTTTTGCACTTGCCCCAGCCACAGACTTGAATCCTACCAGATAAAGTCTATTAGGGGTGGAGATCATATGCCACAACATGAAGACCACCATGCCACATGGGTGGATTTGGTAAATTGCATCAAGGCAGTGGATCCTAGAGAAATTTGGAAGGAATCCAGCCCAGATTCTTCCAGACTCCTTCCTTAGATTTCATGGGGATTTGCTGAGCTGAGGAAGTGTCAGTCAAAGTAGTTCCTACAGCTTTAGTGAATAACACATACACACAAAAAGGAAGTAAAAGGGTTTCACATACTCTGAAGTTTTCATGTATCTTCCAGATTTTCAGACTTCTTGTCATTTTTTTCCTATGGTATATAGCTTCAGCTGCCAAAAATCTTCCTTCTCAGCAGAAGTCAGCACAGAAACAAAGTGCAAAAATTTAGGACCCCAGAATGTAAGGAAAAGTATTGACAGTAATGAGCATGCAAGAGTAAATAGAATTGTTAACAATGGAATAATTTACTTGTATATACCTCAGCTTTCTACACAGCAACTTCTTCCTATCAGTTACAAATATGCTTGACAGGCACATAACTGTTAGTTTAGTACAGTGAAAACCCATGCTACAAATACCAAACTGATTCAAAGACCAAGAATTTTTGAATTATAGCTGTTTTGTGAGTTACTCTCTACCCTCTTTCTCTGATGATGGGTGAACTAAGATCTGTAAACATTCTGTTTCAGAATAGCATACAAAAACTAGTGCATTTTTATTAAGGACTAAAGGTTAATTCAAACCTAACGTCTGAGGAACGCTGTCAGTTTGTATTTAACACAAGGATCTCTGGATTCTTTTATAATTTTTCATGCTTGTCAATTAATTTCCTCCACATCCAGAGCATTCTAGCACACACATGTCCTGACTAAGGAGGGCAAAAGCCTTCTGATATTATTTTTCTGATAGCAAAGTTCCTGTTCTTTCCCACTTATGCACCTTGTAGGAGTCAAATGGACAGCCAAATTGATCTTGGATAGGGTTGTACTTCACTACTCTTGGCCAGCTCAAATAAATTACCTTCTTTTGTGAGGTAAGATCTCTGATTCAAAACAGGTCTCTGTGAAATCTCAGGATGTTTTTACTTACCTTTTTAACTGGCATTAGTCATCATGCTAGGTGCCTTCAAAACATGAAAAGATACTCTGTAGTCTATTCCATTCTTTACCATCTCTGACTGAGAATAAAATAGCTATATAAGGATTAGCAATGGGACACAGTGCTTTTAAAAATGTTGCTTATTTTCCAATGGAGACCTGCACTGAGATCTTGCTCTGCTCTGATGACCATGAATGATATCCCCCTCTTCGCTGAATGCACAGAGGAGTTAGGAATTTATGATATAGATACTGGCTCACAAAGCATCTACAAATTAGGGAAAGTGGATCTTACCCTTAGTGCTGAAGTATTTTTAAGATCTTAGCTTTAGTATTTCAGTCTCTTGTACTAAAACAGCAGTATGTCTGTCATTGTTTTGCACACACCTGAAGTTGTAGATCTTAAAAAAAGGTGCATTTTTTCTTATATCTTACACTGCACAAGGATTAAAACACATTTTAAAACTTAAGGCAGCAAGTCTTAGGATTGTGAGGTTAGGAGACTTCTGGAAAAAACCTCGTACCACACTCCCCAAAATTTTTTTGTTTCAGTATCCCTAGATTATCATGTCTTTGATTATACTTAAACTTAGATTTGTTGCACTGTATTTTTTGTTCTTTAAAAAGTTATATTCACTAGTGTAAGATACATACTCAGTATCACTGAGATAGTGAGTGACAGAGACATCCAGAAATGAGGTGGGGGGCTTGCAGTTATTATAGACATTGACAAATTACTTGAAAGAGAAGGGAGGGGACAGAAAGGCTTTGGGAGTGATGAATGGGAAAAAAGTATCCCCTGGATCAGAGATCATGCAGATTTTGCCACATCTCAGAAAATCTTTGAGTTAGGCCAATGAAGCCAAATCAGTAAGTAGAGGTCCACTGGGCAAGCATATCCTGGTCTTCCAGGATATCACTGTAAGAAAAAAGTCTGTTGCTTCAAACCCATGGGCTCCTATCACACCATCAGAGATAGGGACAGCTCAAGCGTTTCAGAAAGGGACATCCCAAAGATCTGAGACAGGAGATGGGGGATAGGGTGGGGGGAGGCTATGGGGTGCCTTCTGTGAGAAGATGCTAGAAGGTTTCCCTGTGTCTGATAGATCCAATGCCAACTGGTTCCAAGATGGACCCACTGCTGGGCAAGGCTGAACCTATCAGTGATGATGGTAGCATCTCTGTGATAACATATTCAAGAAATATCTCTCTCCAACTCTGACAATTCCATGAAAGGGGGTAAAATATTGCAGAATAGCAGCTGGTAGAGAGGAGTGAGAACATGTGAGAGCAACATCTTTAGATGCCAAGGTTGTTGAAGAAGGAGTGGCAGGAGGTGCTCCAGGCATGGGAACAGAGATTCCCTTGCAGCCTGTGGTGAAGACCATGATGAGGTAGGCTGTTCCCCTGTAGCCCATGGAGGTTGACAGTACAGCAGATATCTACCCTGCAACCTGTGGAAGACCCCACACCAGGGCAGTTGGATGCCCAAAGGATGCTGTGAGCCCATAGAGAACCCGCACTGGAGCAGGCTCCTGGTGGAACCTGTGGGGCCTTGGGGGACCCATGCTGGAGCCGTTTGTGAAGAACTGTAGCCTGTGGAAAGGACCCCCGTTGAAGAAGTTAGTGAAGGACTGTCCCATGGGAGGGACTCCACACTGGAGCAGGGGAAGAGTGTGAGGAAGAAGGGGCAGCAGAGACAATATGTAATGAACTGACCAAAATGTCTCTTCCTCATCCCCCTATGATGCTGAGTGGGAGGAGGCAGAGAAGTCAAGAGTAAATCTGAGCCTGGGAACAAGGGAAGGATGGAAGGAAGTTGATTTTTCTAAGATTTTTAAAATTTGTTTTTATTTCTCATTATCCTACATTATTAATTGGCAGTAAATTAAAATAATTTGCTTGAGTCAAAGCTGCTTTGCCTGTGATAGTAACTGCTAAGTTATTTCCTTTTCCTTATCTTGACCTGTGAGTTTTTGGTTGTATTTTCTCCCTTTGTGTTTTTGATGGAGGGGGACTGATAGAGCAGCCTGATGATCACCTGCCAAGATCAACCCACTACGCAGCATGAGAACGTCAATGCTATCATCTTCTTGAAAAATGAAGAGAGCCGTGCAGGCCATGAAGCAGGCAGCAGCAAGGCAGATAATGTGGGCAGCTTTATCAATTTACAAATCTATGTCATATTTTTATGTCATGCTGCTATTCTAAGAAGATTGAGGAACTTATGCTTAATGTAGGTGGTCTTATGCAACTTCTATATTCTATACAGAAAGGCAAGAAATCTCCCAGATTACTCAAAACACACATGTTTCTAAGCATTTTTTATGTCAAGCAAAGGTGGATCATCAAATAGCTGACAAGACAGTTAAATTTTGGAATTAAATTAGGACTGCCTGATGAGACAATATCTGAACTAGAGTAATCAGAAAAAGAAAGCATGAAACAAATAGTTGTTGATGTGAAAAGGACAAGAAAGTTCCATCTATTGAGGCCCATCTGTTCCATTAAAGGTGTCTACCTGCTAAAAATTGTAACTTGAAATAGGGTGTCAGACCAGGGGACATAACAGAGTGCAAGGAAGGGCTCAAGTAGAGAGATAAACAATGAGTTGGATTCAGTTCAAAACTACGATGTCTAAATGTAAATGTGCACTTATGTTGAAAAACATTTCCTGTGTTTTAAAATAATATTTTTATCAGTGGAGGCCAGTCAGTACTGGGGCTTCCAGAAATGATTCAGTTGCCAACTGTAGGAACATAAGAGGTGCCCATTTTCCTACAAAGTACATCTGGATGTTCCCTGATGCTCTTGGGTGTCTAGAACCTTCAAATGGAGTTGTTGAGTGTGACATAGGACTTGAGAGAGTCCATGTCCTTCTGAAACAGCAGCTGAAAGCAAAGTGGGACACAGTACATTTCAAACAATAGTAGGGATCTCTCTACATTGGCATTTTAGTCTAGATAAGGAGTGCTCTTTTAAAGCAAATCTCCAGTCATTCCCATCTTCAAAGCTTTGGTTCATGCCACAGAGCAATCTTTGATCACATCAACATAACTTTTCTCAGATGAAATTAAACTAGTAAAAGTGTGCTTCCACAGAGCATTTATTGTTTTCTAGCTGCCAACAGGAGCTTAGTCCATGGAACTAAATCAGAGCTAGCCTGAAATCAGTCCCCTGAAAAGCCTTTGGAAGTCCTGTCCTCAGCACCTACTGGTTTTCTCTAAATGTCTCTAAATCCCAGTACTGGCTATCATAGATGAAGCTTCTGTTTATGCAACTGAAACTTACTTTTTGTGTTTCTGGCCAGATGCAGACCGCTGAATTTATGCATGATAACTTCAGCCTAAGTTTAAGTGGTAAGATGTAACTGGATTTCACACCATTTGACAAGATCAACCAAAGGGATGTCTAACTTCATAATTTCTATCCAGAGCATGAGTTTAAATGCCATACTATTAATTATAATTACCTAATTAAAAATTGACTTGTAAGGATGTTACCATAATTTTTTTCCCCTCAAGCCATAAAGACTTCCCAAGAACACAGATGTCTGGCACCCATCAAATTTATTTTATAGTATATGCTACAGATATAATCTATGAAGCTTCGTTCTTTGTAGAATGAAGACAAAGAGTGGAAAAATAAGCAAGCTTAATCATATTTATGAAGTAAACAAGTTGCTTAGTTGGACACTTTTGTCTTGAACCTCATTGCCCCCAGAAGGCAAAAATAATTGGGAGGTGTGAAAAGTACTCTAACAGAAGATCAGATACCAGATACCTCTAAGTTTTCTGTTTCACTCCTTGTGTACTACATTTCCCATACATGGGGGGACAGCATGTGATTAGCAGGCTAACATAGTTCTCAGATCTTCAATGCCCCCTGGCTGAACAAATATGTTAGCAAATATCGGATATTTGGTTTTTAAAATAAGCCCGTGCCTGAGATCTGAGCCCTTCAAAGGGCTTCAAAGGCTTGTGACCTTCAAAGTTGACAGGAAAATATATTCAAGAAAGATTATAGTGGTCCATTTTTCCTTTTTAATTTTTTTTTTTTTTTAAACCAAGATAATGGTATTGAATCCATGTAGGAATCCCTGTGTTTCATTTGGAGAGGCGTATAAACACTTTCTGTTCTAATTAAAGGTGATTGATGAAGGGGAAAAAAAAGAAAAAAAGTAATGCAGAAGAGTTTCCCTTTTGGCCAGCTTGCAAGACAAAAGACATGCATCCCTTTTTAACTCCAAAGACAGAAGAAAAAGATCCACTTCAAGACTCTGAGGGCATAGACTCTGTGGATCAGGCTTCTCCTCTGATGGATTTCATGACCAGAGAGGAGTCTGCGTTGCTGTCTCAGGCATCATACATGTTCCCAGGGTTGCAGTCCGAGTGGGGAAAGTTGAGAAAAGTTCCAGCACATAAGTTGGCAAAACAAAATCAGAAGAATTTCATTGGGATGGCAATGAAATTTTTATTTTGGAGCAATTCTGCCATAAATTGCCATAATTTTTGCTATTTCAGTCTAAAATATCTTGTGTGATTGTTGCTGAAAATAGCCACTCTGTGTCTCATCACTATAAATTTCATTTCCATAGTGAAATCCCCACATATGAATCAAAGATGTCTAGGATCTCATTCTAGCTGAAATAGCCAACAGGTATCATTGATTCCCTACTTATCTCTAATTTGCTGACAGGATTCCATGAATTTTTCTGATTCTTTCTAATAATGCAGCTTCTGCATCGTAAAGATATTTAAGCCTGTAGATGACTTTGTGCTGTAAACAGGATAGAAAGGAATTTTTTATTTTGCAGAACTGGAATTTTAATTCATTAATTACTTAAAATAAAACTAGCCTGATCTAATTATATAAGTAACTGGAGAAAAAGAAAAGCAAAAAAGACCGTTATACGAACTCAAAATGTGAAGCAATTGGAAAATTTTTTATTTGTTTTTATTAGCTAGTAAAACATTCCCCATTATTTTTTAATGCAAAATAATTTGATTTTAATGGCTATTGCAAGGGTATATTTTAAATAGAAATTCAAACAAGGCCCTAATGTCCGCAGCTGAACTGGCCAAGCTGAAGAAAGTAAACCTTCTGTGCCATTGCAGAATGAAGACTAATGTTAATCTTGCACTTACATAACCTCCATACATAATACATTTCTCTAAATATTCAAATAAATTGGCTTGGAATAGCTGGAACTCTATAAGGAAAATGGCTATGTTAATGTTTTACTAATTACTGTATATTTTTTCATGGGTTATATTTATTAGAAATATTTTGAACTGAAAAAAATGAGTAGAATTAGGTAACAAAGAATTTAATTTTGACTCTATATTGTCTGCAAGGATCTTATTTTATGGAAAAATTATGGTTTCATTCTATATGGCAGATTGCTTCAGTTTAATGTATAAAATATTGCTTTAGATTAATCTAGTATATCTTTGTAGGCTATTGCAGCTTTAAATTAGGTCTTACAGAATTTATAGTACTTATTACTTAAATAAACCTAATAAGATCAGCCTATTTCAGTGTAATTTTATTTTAAGTGTATTAGTTGGTTATCCACAGCTGACAAGGACAAATGAGTTCTGCTTAGGGCACACTTTCATTGGCATTGATCCATGCTAAAAAGACTAATATAAGTTCTACTGGAATATGTTGTGGGCCTAAAACCAGGAAATAAATATAACATAAGGAGTTTATCTAAGAACTATAACCATTTCTATTGTTCAGACTTTTTTTAGAGATGTGAACAGTAGAAACAAACAAATACTAAAATGATTTGTGGCTTACCTGATAAAATGGCTATCTTCCCCTCTGCTAAAAGAGATCTTGCATCATGTGATCCAGTATCTTCAAATGTCAGTAGCTAGTTTAGATGGAGAGATAACAAGCAAAAACCATAAATTAATTTTACTGCCTTAAGTCTAGCAGCAACAAGGAGAAACATTAAGAATAATTGATAGTGACAGGATGAGAGAGATAAAAAGAGATGGACTGGGAAGTATTTAATGACTCTTTCTGGTATATACATCTGTCATACTTTTTGTGCTACATTAAAGTTTCATTATTTTCATATTTCTTGTGTTCTTATTTTCCCATCCTTTTCTTTCTGCTAAATTTACCAAGTAATACAATGCAGATAATAGAGATAATATTGCTGCAAATATCATTGAATCTGTTACTGGACCGAATAAAGTATCTCAGCCATGCATCCCTTTTCAATTAGTGGCTTTGGAATTCTATACAATATAGACACACTTTCAATTCATTTTTTTAAAATAATTGTGTACAATGCAGTGAATTCTAAAAAGAAATAGTGAGCCTTTCACATGTAACTATTAATAACCTGAATCAATTTCATTTGGCCAAAGAAAATTATTGCACAAGTTTGTTTATTGAACTTTATTCCTCTAAGTGTTTATCTTCTACTGACTCTTAAAACAGGTGGATTAACTTTATTCATCTGAAAGATAACAGATGTATCTGAGAGATTCAGGACTTCCAATTCCTAGGTGATCTCAGAAAGGTGTGCAATCTAAAATATAGTCTTTGGTCTCACCAGCAATATAATGGAGGTATTTTCTAAATTCTTTGATGAAATTTTATTTTCTTGTGCAAATTCAAGACTTGATACTGGATGTGTCATTTCTTATATAGTCCCATGGCAACTACAGTTACCCACTGTCCTTAAATGGACCTCCAAAAGCTTTTGGCAGAGTTTAACTTATGTGGTAGGCCTGGATATTGATTTTAATTCCACATCTTAGATCAAGACTATGTTTGTTGACCTTCAAGGCTTACTATAAAACTTATTCAGGTTTTTGCCTGAAGATGTTATTCTGAAGGATTTATAATGCTAGTTCTATAGGTTACATCTGTATTCATTAGTGTTTCTCAATATGTCAAATTTCATTGTTCTCTATGCTATACATGTGCTTGGAGATTTAATTATAGAAAAGACATTCATAAAACACACATTAAAAAAATTACGTTTCATTTGAGAATCTTGATTTTGCTGATAAGTCTCTTTCTAGGTTGTAGCTGTTTTCCTAAGATTTTAAAATTTCTGAAGAAAATGTCTGTAATATGTAACAGCGTTTCTCTTAACAGCTTCTGATTATTGAGACTCTAATTGGCTTCTGTTCGTTACCAAAAATATTGGTTATATTTTAACCTGGGAAAGCAGAAATCTAATTTATTAAATAAATAACACTGTATATAGATTATGGATCCATCAGGATTTGTTGTGAAACTGTAATGGTATTAAGTATATGCAGCTAATAAATGGAACAGTGCACTTCACTGCCAGCAGAACCTAAAATAACTCAGAATTCTTCTCAGCTAATATAAGTAGGAGGTTGACTGATAATAACACTGGAGGCAAAAATCCTTTCTGATGCTCTCCTGATAATGCTTTTTTTTCTATTTCTACAATGAAAATAAAAAGAAAAAAGGCTCTTTTCTTGTTGATAATTATGATCTAATTGGCATTACTGAGATGTGGTGGGATGGCTCTAATGAGTGGAGTTTTGGAATGGAGGGCTACAGACTTTTCAGGAAGGACAGGCAGGCAGGGAGGGGGTGTTGCCCTCTATGGCAAAGAACAGCTGAAGTGTGTGGAGCTACACCTGGGAACAGAAGAAGACCTGATGGAGAGCTTATGGGTTAGGATTAAAGGGAGCACAGGGGCAGGTGATGTTATAGTGGGGGTCTGCTACAGACCACCTGATCAGAATGATCAGAATGATGAGGAAGATGAGACCCTCTATAGACAGATAGGAGCAGCGTCATGTTTGCACACCTCGGTCCTCATGGGAGATTTCAACCACCCCGATATCTGTTGGAAGGAAAACACAGCAGGGCACAAAAAATCCAGGAAATTCTTGGAATGTGTTGATGATAACTTCCTTCTTC
>VZRU01011709.1:246587-266229 GCA_013398155.1 Pedionomus torquatus
CCTTATTCCATACCACCTGTGCCATGCCCAGATCCTACTGTTCCCAATTAAAGGTTATTGTTTTCCCGCAATACACATATATATATGCAAGTGCACGTATAGCCCTACAGATATAATGTCCTTATTCCATGGGTTATCGCTCTAGAATGTCTGCTGAGTTCATTTAATCCATGACTTTAGGCTCCATCTGTTAGGGTAGTCTCTCAGGACAGGAAAGATGGTGTGCGGTGTTGGACTGTTGCATGCTGTATCTCTTGGGGCTTGCAGCTGATACACCTGGTACAGTGTGTGTCAATCTCGAAGCTGCTGGGCGCCAGTTCCTGAGGTCAGTTCTGATCTCTCCACTGCTGCACTTCACTCAGTTGTTGTCAGACTTCACATCCATTGAAATCCCATTAGCTTCGGTGATTCTTACACCCAAAAATGATACATGCAACCAACAGCAGTTATCGAAATGAGAAAAAATATGGTGGCAGGATTATTTCCAGCAATTACAAAACAATTTCATTCATTGGCTATTCTTGCCCAACATCAGATCCCCATCTGCAAGCAAAAACTGTGCAAAAGTAACAGCACTGAGAGTAGGGAAAATCTGAGGGAAAAAGAAGAAAACAAGGCAGATTATGCAGGGGAAGAGGAAAAACATGAACAAAGTTAAGTGTCCATTACATGCGCAAGTTTCTGGCAGATATGCCTAGGGAAGGAACAGAGCTGAGGGTTAGGAAATAAGAAGGAAATTAATTTGAGGAAGAGTGAAGAATCAATTGCCTGGATATAGATGGGAAAGGAAAACAATACATTATTGTGGTTGTGATTAGACAGGCTGTATGCTGTTGGATTCACAATTGATACCTACATGATACAGATGATAAGACACATGTTTTTATAAATAAGAAAAAAGAAAAGTGCTGAGGTGTGTTCATGTAGACAGAGATGTGGCTTAGTGCATGGCCTTAGCCATATGATGGGAGTGTCTCAACACAGCACTTAAAACACCAACATGTTTTTGTAGTCCAGATTGTCTTTTACTTTCAGAGTCCCTTTTCAGTGCAGTTCCATGTGTAACTGCCAAGATGACTAGTTAAAAAAAAAGGTGAGGTTAATATCCACAGTACATCTATGGGGTTTCTTTTAAAAAACAAGCAAACAAGAAAGACTCACACAAGACAAGATGAAGTTGAAAGATCTGTTTCGTTCTCTTAGAACTAGATTGCAGTGTCTCCATGAAAAAAATGACATATTAATACGTATGAGTTTTTTTCCTGCCTTTTGGCTAAGAGCAAGTTATTAGTTTAATATCTGATCTGCCCCCCTGGTGAGCAGCAAGTATGCTGCTTTTGAAGGCAGAAGGATAATATTTTGAAGGCAGTCTAATGAGATTTTCTTTGCACTAGCTAAAATAATCCTCCCAAATAAATGTTTCTGTAAACTTTCTACAGCAATTTCAGTTAATGAACCATAATCATCTTAGATTTAATGTCAGAAATACAAAGTTGTTGACTGAGATGAAATTTCTGTTAGGTTCTGTTGTGGCTTTCTGTCGAGCTGCATCAGAATCGCATTTTATTGCTGCTTGCAGGAATGCAAGTAACCTACTGATCTCTTGGAGTTTGCTTACAAGATTCTGCCCTCTACAATCTAAACCCAAGAATTGTTTATGAATGTTTTAAGCTTTGATGTTTTTTTAAAGTTTTTATATCAATCTAAATTCCCATTCTGCCCTTCTTTCTTAGAACATGCTTTTGTATTAGCTGTTTTATCTCAGTGTAAAAATTACCAGTAAAATAGTTAAAAGAAATACAAGAATTAATAACTTTAATTTTCACTAACAAAAGGTGAAACACAATCTTTCAGGGAACTAGATCACCCAGGGTTTGTTAAGTGATCCAGAGCCTCTTATGAGGCTTGAATTCAGACAGAATTTAAATTATGTGAGAGATCATAATTTGTCCACACTCAGCAATCTATGTGAGATTACTATGGTGCTGTGCTCATTCAAGATGGGACCTATTTGTCCCACAGTCAGTGGGGCTAACATAATCCTGAGTAGGATAAGCTGATTTGTCATCTTGGTGGTCAGATAGCAGGAAATTCACAAGGGCCACTCTGGAGCTCAGCAGAAGACAGCTCCAGCAGCACAATGGTTACTCCATCCATGAGCCCCACAGCTATGGGGCTGCTGTGGCTCCCTGTGCCCAGGAGCAAGTCTGAGTGAGCACTGCTGATAGGCATGTGCATACATGTGCAGACATACAGGTCAGCACAGGTGGAAAACATTGACTCACAAGCACTCACATAAACATATTGATCTTGCACAAGCATGAACAGCATGGACTGCCCTGTCCTGTTACTCTCCTCTGGCTGGTCAAGATTGAAGTCTGCTAGTGGAATAGGTACATACACATAAATTGACACACACATACATATATGCAGCTCTCTAGTTGCTGGCCTTAGCCGCTCGATCAGACCAGTACCTGGCCCTAGATCCCTGGTCTTCCATTTGCTAGCATCTGCACATTCGAACACCCCAAGGTCTGCAGCCTCATTCCAGTCACTGGTACTCAGATGCACACACACATTCTCACATGTTTCCAGTAAATGGTCCCAGATCTGTGGTATCACAAGTGAAGAAGTTTCTTTTCCTTTCAGATATGTTCATGTGATTAATTTTTACATAGTAAAAGCACAGCTAGACAGACATAAGAAGAATCTGACAGTCCCCTAAATGTACTGTGAAGAATTCGCTTGCACTGTGAGATATACCAGAATATACTCTTCTCTGCTTTCCTAGAACTGTAACCCTGACAGCATATTGAGAAAGTTCCTTCTAATATGGAACTGTGTCTTGCTAAAGTGCTGTGAAGCACTGCATTCTGGAAAGCTGAAATAGAAAAAAGATTTTAAACATGAACCTACTATTTAACTATTGGTATCTGATTTTCAAGACAAGGTCATGCAGGTCCTTGCCCATAACTAACACAACTAAGATTAGAAATCTCTATTCTTTCAATACCTGATGATTTGTAATCCTCGCTACTGGTGAATTTAATCACATTTTAAAATATAGTTGATTCGTCTTCTGGTGGCAATTTTGGATCTTACTCCTCACACACACTATGTGAACTAAATTAATTTTGAATTTGTCTAGTGTGTCACAGAAAAATGTACAGCAAATACTAGTGATTAAGCAATAAACTTGAAGTGGCAACTTGATTTGAGCAGTATATTGTGTATTGGAAGGTTTTATACCCTATCAGTACCAGCCTATATATTCTTTGTCTCCCTGTAAAATGGATTTTACCCCAGTAAACTGGATTATGGCAGAATATGATTGGTAAGAAGGATATACCTTGTTTAGTTATAAACTGTCTTCTTACATCATTTCAGGCACAAAGTACAGAAATAATGTATTCTCAGCAGGCCCATTTTATCTTATTCTTCAGCAAATCATTTATAATCTGACAACCTTTCAGACTCTTTTTTTCCCCTTCTACATAAAGTAATTTTAGAGAATCTGTAATAAGTTAAGACTAAGGAGCAACAGAAAGAAGGCCTTTGAGTGAAACAGATATTGCCACATTTCACTCAGACTGAAGTATCAGGATTTCTTCTATTCAGATTGCAGGTATTAATGAACCCATGCTGACGTGAATTTTACTTCAACTATCTAGGAAGCTGATTTAATAGAAACAGTGTAAATGGGAAATGGGAACTCAAATGAGAGTATGATTCTTCATGATATTAAAAAGACACAGTTTTGCAAAACTTAACTAGTTTTACAGACATTGTTATTTAAAGAAATACCTTTGGTTTAATTTTTTTTTTCCCTACAGACAAGCTGAATTTAGTTAGCTTTCACAAGAATAGGCTCCTAATGCTATCAACCTGTAGGCTATCTTAGTTTGCTATTACTTTTATAATCATATTGGATTTAGTCCTTAAAAATTTGCAAAAGCAAAGCTGAATTATGAGTGAATATGATTACTACAAACTAGGACTTTTTAATAACTCCTTATAGCTTTAAAATCAGTTTGATTAATGGGAATAAATGGAGTAATTAATGTTCTTTCTCACCCCTTTCCTGAGCATTTCTGGGTTTTGTTTTCCCTCTCTCTTTCCTTAATTTCTCCTGTTTTACTGATCATCTCTCTTCTTTCTCTCGTCCTCTCTTTCCTTTATTCTCTTTTACTTTTATTTCCGAGTTTTGCTTTATTTATTTGGTGGTTTTGGGTTTTAGTTTTTGGTTGTTGTTCTCCCTCTTTATTTCTCACCTTGTTTTGATTAGGAGTATTAAAGGTTTAGTGAATTTTTTTAAAGAAATCTGGCAGACAAAGGGTGGAAAAAGACTCAGCTGACTGATGATCCAGTTGCTCAGGACCCTCATATAGCTCTACCAAAATGGCAGTAACATAGCACTGACACTGACTTTGGTGGAAATGTTAGTAAAGACACTGCAAGCCAGATTTTTCACTTGAGATTGACATGTGACACAGCAGGAATTCATTATGACTAGTTCACCTAGTTGCTATATTTCAACCAAGCATGCTAGAGTCCTGCCACCATCAGAGGGTACAATAACATGTGTCCGTTCATTGATTCTTCTCCTCCTTGTAGCCATTCTGTCTTGCCAGCTTACTAATCACCTTGTTTTCAGGCTCAGATGGGATGAATCACATCTACTCTATTAATATTTGGGGGACAAGCAGGGCACAATATCAGAACACAATCACACTTCACGTTGCTAGTCTTACTATAGAAAGAAACATTTAAGCCAGAGGTGCTGTCAGTTATTTCCTGTACTCTGATTTCAGTGGAAAAGCATACTTTGTGCCCCACAGTATATGTAAATGAAGATGTCTGTAAAGGCAACTTGAAAATATCTACTGATATTGAGGTAAGTATCTTTCCGTAGTGCTTACCTACCTGGTTTTTTTACTCATTCTGACAACAAAGCACTATCTTTCCTATTTTTACTTGAGATATATCTGTGGAGACTCTTGCACAATGGAAAACATTGCAAAGATGGCATGAGTAATTGTAGATGTATTTGAAGGTTGGGATTTCATTAGAGGCATTCAAATGCAACTATGGCTGAATCAGGACATGCAACTAATCTTATCCAAAAGAGTTTCTTGATCTGTACAACAACCAACATTTCAACTTCCTTTCATTTGCTAGAGGCTTGGGAGAGCCTTTTGAATAGTTTATTTTTTTTACCATAATTGAAACTTGTATCACACTCTGAGATATGTTTGGAAGATCTGTTCATTTGATTACAGGAACGTGATCAGAACTACTATTTGGATTTAGGCTAGCTCTTTTTCTTCCTTTTCTTTTCTGATTGCTTTTTAATGCATTGAGAAGTTGTAGCCAGGGTTTGTCCCTATTTGTGTGCAAGGTGGCTGTTCATGAAATGGTATAATGTCTACCATTCCCATGGTTGTTTAATATTAAAAATTATGTGATTCTATCTGTTGTGTTGTAAGAAAGAATAAAAAAATACAGACTGATTATTTTGTGTACTTGTATCTTTATGCATCTTTGTGTGACAGAAATCATGCCTCTGACAATTTCCATTATGAGATCTGATTTTCAGTTGTTTTTGTCTTTCCTGAATTTAGCTACTTAGACTGAATTTTCTCATGTTGGACATCACAAGTACGACTTTTCCTCTGCCAAAATGACTGACTGCATTGTAAGTGTTTTTTAAAATCAACATATTTTATTTTGCATTGAGGAAGATCAGGTTCACATATTTTATGGACAGATAGCTTCTTTCTCAGGAGAAGTCCAATTACTAAACTACAGTATGCTGAATTTGTAATCTTCCTGCCTTTATGGAATAAGTACATAACCTGGGTGGATTCTCAGGAAAGGGACCTTGAGATAGGTGAATGGAATGGTAATCAAATAACTGATCTCTCTCTCCTGGACATACTAAAGGCAATGGGTGAAATTCATGGTGATTCTTTATCTTATTTACGCGTTCTTGTCATCGGTATAAACTTTGCTGTGAAGGCGGTTCCAAGAACATTTGTCACGGACACAATCTTAAAAGATGTTTTAGGAGATGCCAATTTCAGCAGTAGTAGAGAATTTCATTACAAGTCAAAATTGAGCTGCACTAGAAAAGTCAATTTTTGTTGTAGCTGTGTAGATTTCCCACTATGATATAGTGGATAGAGGAAAATGATATAGTTAAAAAGGGATATTTTTAAAGGTCTAGTTAAGGTAAAACATTGTAAGCCTCTTAAAGGCAATTGTAACTGTCAACTTTTATACTTTAAGCTGAAGAAGAAATTATTAACAGTCAAGTAAAAAATTGCTTAAACTCACTAGAAGGTGAACATAAAACAATCCTAAAAGTGAAGCAGATTTCGGGTGATTTGATTAGTATAAGCCTTTGACAAACAACATATATCTACAAAGTAGCTGTCTCAGTATTGTATGTTAAGGAGCAAATTGACCTATCCCATATAAAATCAGATTCAATCAGCAGAGCTACTATATATAGACTAGAGAACCTAAGAATAAGAAAAGGGGGGGGGTTGCCTTGCCATGTTTTGATATGAAGGCAAGGTGCAAAGGCAGTTAGTAGGCTGTCCTAATTCTTTCTCTTCTTTTGCTCCTTCCTTGTGGGACAGAGTATAGGCATAGGCCGGTGCCTGGTCCTGACAAAGGAAAGCGGTCCCTTGTCTTCCAAACCTGTACAATTTAAGTTTACTTCAGCATTAATTTAGGTAAAGCTGAAGTTACTCTGGGGAAGCTGAAATTACTTGAAATTCACCTGTGTTATGGCGGTTTGTAGTGAGAACAGAAATCAGGCCAAAGACCATTTTCCCCCAGGAAATATTTCTAGAATGCAACTAAGCCACAGATTTGCCTGTGTGGTTTCCAGCCTTTAACGAAGGCAATAATTTATTTGGGTAGTTGACATTGCCCTCACAACTGTTTTTCAGACTTTTTTGCTTACTATAGCTATTTTGGTAGAATTTGTTCAGTAACCTTTTCCTTACCAGATAGGAAACTGTCAGTATAGTCCCGATAACATTTGTTTTAGTCATACATTATTGTGACATCTGAGTACATATACCTTTTAAAGACTGTGGATATATTGGAAATAACTTTCAGTGAGGTAGATTGCTTTGATAAGCAACTAGCAAGCAAACTCATTAGGAGGAAGCTAACCATAGAAGTGGAGAGCTCTAATTGCTTTTGCAGAACAAATACCATAGCATAGCATTTACACTGCTTTCAATACCTGAGGTAGCTGATTTAAAATGAGGTCAAGTTGTTCCAACATTACACTGCAACCTAGAATGAAAATGTATATCTTTATCTACATCAACATATAAGACTCTGCTGCCTGGGTATTTTTTTTCAGGATGAGTATTTCACTGGACTTTCTGATCTTTTTAGCTGCTGAATATCTCTTCTTCCACCTCTGCAGTTTAAACTGTTTTGCAGGCAATGTTGTTGATTCTCAATAAACTTTCCAGGCAGGTTCCAGTCACCTGTTGCATAATTTCATCACATTTTGTTGGGATTTCTTATGTCAGTTGGGTTTGACCAGACTCTACAGCGTGGCATCCTTTCTTCAGTGTTCTATTTCAATAATAAACCTACAAAGAGATTCTAGTCATGTTGGAGCCTATGACTTATTTATATATTCTCCACTCCACTCTTGCCCAATCACCAGTGCTTATCTCGCCCTCCTCTTTTTATTCTATCTTGTAATTCAAACACTGTTGAATTAACTCTTTATCAACCATGCAGTCTTTGGAGTTACTGGACTGATGTTTTTTCTCTCATAGACTAAACGTAATTGTTTTCCCCTCTGCCACTGTCCCTGTGATGTCTACAGCATGATCACAAAATTTCTTTTTTGAAATATTTGAAAGGTATTAAAATATTTAATGATGAAAGTATCAAATATTTTGTGCAACTCCTTGCAATTGCTGTAAAAGTTGTGAAACTGCTGCTAGGTCATTAAGTATCAATTTAATATTTCCAGTAAACAAAATCTAAGGTAGTCCCAACCTGTTCAATCCTCACGACTTTCAGTTCATAGAATGACCTTTTTGCTGTACAGGAAGCAATCAGTCTCCTGAGCCTTTATCATTCAGACAGGGAAAAAATTCCAAATTGTAATGCAACTGATATTTTTCATTATAATGAGGAGATATTCTGCTCTGTAGTAGGTTTTTCCTAACACCTGTGGCAGGAAAAATTATTTTTATCTGGCAAGCTGATCTTTTGGGAACTGTCACAGAACTCACATGGTTTGGCTAAGGAACCGGTGATTCTAAGAGCTTTCATTTTTAGAGTAATGATGGTGCAAGACTAAAGCAAGCAGATCAGTTTTAGGACAAAGTCATTTGTTGACAGACCTGTGAAGAACCACTGTGCAATACAGTTCTCTATAATGCAAAGTTCTTTACAAACTTGGGGTAGGTGAACTGGCAGAGCACATGTGTGTTTATTCTCATCTTGTTTGTGCTAGATTAATGTGTTGGTATTTTTTCAATAAATAAGTCTCGAGCTCTGAAAGAGAGAACAACCTGATATTCTAGCCATTGCCTGCTCTTTGGGCTGGAGGAGGCACTTTTCATTGCCAGGGAAAGCCTGAACATGCACTTCAAGGGGACGTCGCTGGAGATGCAGGCATGATGGACAACGTAGGAAGCAGGCACTATGGAGCAGAGGAGGGATCGTGACTGTACTTGTGGGTGGTTTTCTTGGGAATGCACAGGAATTTTTTTCAGAAGTTTCTGGGACTTGGGAAAATGCTGAAATTTGCTGTACTAGAAAGCAAAGCTGAAGGAAAAAGTTTATCCTGCAGAACTCCACCAAGCAGAAGGATGATTCTGCATTTAGGTTTGTCTCACCCAGCAGATTGGTGTTTTCCCTTTTTAGGAGTAGTCATTTGTGTTTAAAGCAATCTAGCTTTAACACTGAAAGCTTGAGAGACAGGCCTTGTACTAAAGGCTGCCAAATGTGGAGAAAGAATGACTCTTATATGTAAAATGGAATATATGCAAGTATGCATAGAATATATTTATTATTTTTACCATTTTAGAGAGAGAATCTGGAAAGACAGAAAGCTCAAGGAAGACAGTAAGTTAGTGGCAAAGTAAATAAATTCATTAATATTTCCCCTAGACACGTGACAGAGCAAGGTTAAACCTTTCACAGTTTATTGAGCCAAGTGCAGTGCCTCACACATGTAGCTATTTCAACCTTTGCTATCCATCTAGGAATAAAAATAACCTCTCTTCCTGAAGAAGATGTCTGTCAAAGATTAAGACCTTGTAACCACTGATAATTTTGACTAGTCATCAACATACAAATTGATTAATATTTGATTAATAATTGTAAATTAGTTGCCTGAGTTCAAGGGTTTAATATTAACTTGGATGTATTTTAAAACATCATAGATTACCTTAGTTTAGCTAAAAGCTGTACATGATTAAGGCATTAAACTAATATTTTTAGCCTAAGCTATGAAACATTTATTGAATTGAACAGACTAAACACATAGTATCTAGAGGAAAATACATGACTGCATTGCCTATAGTCCGAGATAGTTAATAGCATTCAATATAACTCCATTTTTTTTTCTTAGAAAAATAAGAAAGAAAAAGCCTATTTAATGATAAAAAAATAATAAAGTAAATGAAAGCTCCTGCCCCTACTTTCTGAAGATATTTAAATTGAAATTCTACAGCTATAAGTGAAATAAATATGCATTTTGAAAAATTTCCCATTAAAAATTACATAATAAATATGTGAGCTTTGGTTCACAGTGAAACTTGTCAGCAAAGATAAGCTAATCTACAACTCATTTCACTTTTAAAGAATAGTTAAGTATATAGTTAGTTATTTTGTATGTCAGATTCAGTTAGTGAGCACATACATTCATATAAATGATAAATAGATGTCATTCCATAATTACTTTATGAAAAAAATGCCAGAGATTTGGGAGAAATGGACCTGCTTGTGCTGACTCCATGTCAGAAAGTATAAACATGAGAGAAGTTTCCATGCATTTTTGTACTCATTTGTATTTCATTTTTGTACACTTTTCAAATTTCATTTTGGCAGTTGCTTTAAAATACATCTTTATATGAATAGTTAATTTGTGAAATGTTTTTAATATTGTTTTTAAAACCCAAAAGACAAATAATGAGGATTTAGTTCTAATAGACAAGGAGGATAAGTCTGTCATTAATTCCTTCTGCTTGAATACATTGGCCATCAGCTGTCTGGTATGAAATGACCCTGTCTGGTTGGGAATTCAAAATGGGGCATCACCACAGTGAATTTTCAAGTCTATAATTGCTGTAACTTAGCAATTTTGTTCCATAGTTTAGAGAAATTCTGAGAGCAAGAGATCCTAGGAATGAAACGGAAAGTAGATCCCAGATAAAACACTCAATGACATTGTATTTTGTACTTAAAAGCTGATGGGAGTGAGCTTTTGCTTGTTTTTTTTTGTTTTTGTTGAACTTTGTAAGAAAATTAATCTGACTGTGTGCACAGATTTCTCATTCACAGAGCAGGAAGCACTTTCAATTAATGCTAACTATGGGCTACTTGCCAAGGAACCTTGATGAGCCGAGACAGAAAAATATTGTTTGCTGTCTGACCCTTAGAAACAATGTAAATATAGACTTAGGGCTGCTGTTTTTCAGAAGTCCAGGCCCCATCTGAGGCATAGGTGCCCAAGTGCTCTCAAGGAGGGACCCCTCTCAACCGAGGAACTGCATTCAGGAGTCTGGGTCTATCAGCAGTGCTCCAAACTACCTGCATGGTCTTCTCAAGAGGGATCTGCTTTATGCATTCATGTTCTTAGGAAGCCCAGTAGGTGAAAATTTATCTCAAACCAGACACTGTGTATGTATAGCGGCATGATGGTTTTCCAGAACTTTGGCTGGGAAACCGGTGTCTGAATTCTCTTCATTTTTCCAGATTTTCAGATCCTTCTCACATCTTTATTTTCCGTTCTGATTCACCGTAGCTTTTCTTTGTACCTTGAATTCTCATTTCAGTTCAGTTCTTTTGAGCGTTTTCGACCCAATTTAAAAACATTCATGCTGTAGTATGTCAATGGAAGGACACATTTATCTGCAAAGCAGGCTAAATGTAGGCTAGGAAAGTTTTCTTAGACTTTGCTTCACCCCAGGAATAGGAGTAGATGGCATAACTTGTGCTATTTATGACCCTGACTACTAAGTAATCCACACTTTCCTTTGCCTCTTTGTCATTCAATTTAAAGAAAAGAAAGGTGCTGATTTCTTCTGTTCATATCTTCCTAGTGGTACAATTGCAGCTAAAAGCAACGGTGATTACTCTAAGCTTTGTAACGTTCAATATTATCACTGATTTAACCACCAGTTATTCTTTGCAAAGGAGATTAGTTCCTTAGTTTAATTTCTATATGTAGTTTTGTGTTTAGCTTATTATACAAATAACGGCTGTTAACTGATAGATTTTTCCTTCTAGGGAACATCTAGTTTATTAATTGAAGATTCAGAAGCCTACAGTCTTTGCTACCTTGTATTGGAACACCTATTAACTGCAAACCTTTCAGGTCTGATATCTGACCTCTTTAATTGTCACTGCAATTGATTTTACCTTTGACTTGGCATGGTGATTCCTTTGTAATTTGTTGATGATTAATGACTGTCCTCTGGTAATCCTGCTTGGGTAGGCCTAAGGCATAAACCAGGCAATTGGTTTGCTTTGACTCTGACTTGTTCTAAAAGATGTCAAAAACTATTCAGTTCAAATTTATCATAAGAGGAAAAAGAAGACTCAGCATATTCACAGCATCACAAGTCTCTCAGCTGGGCAGATGGATGGCTACAACGGCTTTACAGAATGATAGTTACCTGTATAAAGAGATGCATGGGTACTCAGCTTTCCGTGCTTCTTGGATGGCCCACATTATTTATCTTGCAACAACGTTTGGCATGGTGGAAAACAAAACTTTTATGGACAAGCACGGGTAAAAATCTGTGCCCTTGTACTTATACCTAGTACTCCTAAACTAAAGTTGGGATGTCTAAGTTGACAGTTTAAAACCTGAGGCTGGTCTTAAGACTCAACTGAGATTGTGAATGATGTATTCATGCATTTTTTTCTCTTTTTTATTTAATAGCAGTTATTATTTTTTTCTTTTTTAATACCGGTACTGAAAATGAAAAGCTAGGCTTGTATTACAAAGCAATGAGGCTGCATCAGATGAATAGACTTGTGTGTTTCAGGAGCACCTGCTGTCAGATTCTGGGTTTCAGATTGATATCCATGTAAGATTTATGGAGTTGAAAGGTGTGGGGTTTTCTGGTTTTTGGTTTGTTTTGTGTTTGGTNTTTTTTTGTTTTTTTTTTTTTTTTTTTTTTTTTTTTTTTTTTTTTTTTTTTTTACCCAAGTCCCTGTAGTGCCCTATGAGAAGAATTAGAATTTCCTCTGTGTTAAGAAGTTAATGGTTATCACTAGGTGCCCCAATTTTAAGCTTTCCTTTTTTTTCACTTCTTACTTCCCTGTACTTCAGTTTGAGAAAAATATAATACCAATATTCTTTGATGTGTGTCCTATATTCCATCATAATCTGTAAGTTTAGAACGAGTTAGTAATCTTTAGTGGTAATGCTATAGTCATCAAAGAAGTGGCTGACTCCCAAAAATGGATTATTCCCCGTGGAGCACAACTCTGGAACAGTCACTGAAGGATCTGCTCGAGCAAATCAAGTCATTTGTCAGTTTGGTATGATAGAAAGGACAGATATGCCAACATCCCTTTGAAGGTCTTCCAGCATTTCACCACATTAAGATGCATTTTGATTTAGCACTTTGCAACTTGGTTTGTTGAGCTCTTTCTCACCTCCCTTCCTTCTCTCTGAGCACACTGCTAATGAAGGCAAGTGTGGTACAGGTACATGCGCTTTTACCAGTTGCTTGGTTAACTGGGCAGCAACACACATAGTAAAGCCTTAAAAATAAAACTCCATCAGAGAGCCAGACATTGCAAAAACAAGAAACCATAGGGAAAAAAAAAGGTTTTTATCCTGTTAAATCTATTAATTTTATTTATACCAATGAAGACCCAAATGTAGTATCTAGCACACTGAATAAATATATATCACAACACAGATAAATTTTAATTTCTAAATTACTTTGAAAAACAAAACAGTTCTGCTGCACAGATATTTGCATTAGGTACAACAATTGAGAGTTCTGTTATGAGAGCTCTAATAAGCAAAACAACCAAAGTTCTGATACTTTCACTGCGGAGTCTCAAATATGCAGTCTCTTACAGGTGTAAAGTCTTCTCTTAGCAGCCTGTACCAAAACTTCAGGTGTAGTTTATGAGGACAAGCATGAAAACCAGAGAGACACACAGAAGCAACCTATTCCTGCGCAGGCTGATGTGAAGGTTTGTTCATACCCGGCAGTATGTCCGCAGCAGGGAGAAGGAGCAGTGGAGCTGCCTTTTGGGCTAATAAGCACCCAGGAGATGTTGAACAACCAAGACTCTCCAGTTGAGGCCATAAAGGACCTGGTAGTAGCTGAGCAAAGCCATGGGGTGGAAAAGTGAAGGTAACATCTGTGGACTTCAATCCCTTACTTCCACAAGACATTGACTTGCTTGGGGCAAGAGACCAGCATCCTGCAGCCTCCTAGCTCTCTCCTGTGGGTGTTCCAGAGCCCTCTCCCAGTGTCCCTTTTGCAGGGGACTTGGAACCCGCTCCCCACACCTCTGCTTTTCCCCATGTTAGAGACTACCTGATCTTCAGACCCTTTCCCAGCTCCATATATTCCTCCATTGCAAATAACCTCTTTGGTTTTCCTTTGCCATTGGAGGATCCTGTTTCTGTAGTTGGTGGGACAGGGATGAGTCAAGGCTGTGTAACAGACCTGTTAAGTTGGATATGACTGTGCAAGTGTTTACAAACATGTATAGGTAATTAGACCTAGTTCTGTTGTGGATCATTTCAAAATATACAGGATTAACTCCAGCAAAGCAATAAGCTGCTATAAGACCTCTGCAAATGGTGACTCATGCTATACAGTGGTTTTAGAAAGCGAGTATACTAAATGAATTTTCCCCTTATAAAGGAAGAAAATCAATGCATTTTATAAAATCTGGATTTTTCTTTTTAACCTGGGTTCTAACAATGTTGAAGTCTTTAATGCCAAATGTCATATCTGTAAAACTGGTAAATTTTAAGACTGTATTAAAATCTTAGGGGACATTTACTTTTGAAATGATGTATGACATGACCTTCAGTGCTTCATAATTTAATAAGAAAGCAAGGCTAACTAATTAGACTTCAAAATGACAGATAAGTGCTAATTATAATACCTTTTGCATAAACTAAAGAAAGTTTTAAAAAGAAATGCTTTAGAGAGATGGCAGAACTTTGCTACTACTAGCAGCAAGACAGCCAATGCCTGCTAAAAAAATGTATTTTTCTTCTGGACCCACCCGGAAGCCATCCTGAGTATCCTCAAAAGCAGCAGCAGGTGCAGCTCAGCTTGAGTCCTAGATTAAGTTCTAACAAATAATACGAAAAAAATTGATCTCACTTTCTCGTTTCCTAGTTAAAATGTTACACAAAAATTTGGTTTTATGTTGTTGTTATTAAATCTAAACTAATAGAGTTGGATTCAAAATATTAGGAATCTGATTTTTCAGGTTTTTTTTTTTTTTCAAAACAAAAATTCTTTAAAAACTATACATTTACTCTTTAGTTCATGTTTCTACAGATAAGATTACAAAATGATAATTCAGCTATTCACTGTGATAAGGAAGTTTTTTGGCTTTGTCACCTAGAAAGATCTTATGTTCAGAAATGTACTTGTTAAATTTGGATAACTGCACTTTTAGATTAAATTAAGCAAAACAGTAAGCTCTAAGAAAGAGGTGATCCAAAAAAAACCAAAACATTAAAACCTCTCACATTTATGGTGGCAAATGAAGCAAATAGAAAACCACTAAAAGAAATTACTTAACATTGTGCAATCCTACCCTTTTGTAAAATATTCTGGGCTAAATAATTGTTCTCAAAGTATTAGACTACTTTGTCAAGTCAGCAAAATACTATTCTCCTTTCTTGGTTGACCACCCTGAAATCCTGTGATAAGGAATAATGCTTGTCTAAACTCTTCATTAACTGCATAAAGGTTTGTCAAATAGCTGAGACCTTCAATTAGAGTTTTGAGGATTTTTTTTAAGAATAATTTATATTTGCCTTTTATTTTGTCTATAGTGTTTCTAATGGGTAATTACTGAATTTTTATTTTCTCTGCCTTGCTCAGACTTCCTCAGAAAGGAATTTGTCAGGACTATTTAGATAACCATTTTGTTACTCCACTATATTTTTAGGATTAATATATCCTCCAAGACATTTAAGAGGAGCAAAATGGGAAAAATTCAGAATGGTGTTTTGGTCGTTCAATGATACAGAGTTGAAACTGGAGAAAAATGTATGTCCATATATTCCGAGCACTGTACCTTGAATATATATGGAGAAGTACTGGCAGGAGGGAAAAGCTGAGTGAGAAACTATGATATTACGCAACAGTGCAAATAGACTCCTCTATATTGTTTTTAAATTCTGTAATATCATAAACTGACAAGCTCAAAACCCAGTAATATAACGTCTGATTTTGTCTTCTCTTGTATACAAACTCAATTCAAAGAGATCACCATAGGTTTTTGTATTTTTTTGAGAATTCTTGTTCCTATTAGATCCTTCTACTTTCCCCATGTTGCCAACCTTTTTCCATTTCCCTTCACATTCATTAATATCCTCTTCCTTTTGTTGAAATTTGGGCCCCAAAGTATACAACTCGCTACATCCAGCTGTTAATTTATTCCCATAATACCAAGGTTTGTGTAAAGAGGCTTTCTTTGGAAACCCCTGAGGCTATTTGAGAACTCGCTAGGCATACCTATGCTACCAAATTATTTATTTTCTTTTTTACCACTTATCATTCCAACCTCATACATACTATGTTTGTTCCTTTGCTTTCCTTCAGAATAAATCAGTTCACTTCTAGATAAAATCAGAGTGTGTTTCTGGAGTCAGTTCCCAGAACTGTGTCCAGTACAGAGGTCATGTTTTCCAACACAGACATCATGCATATCCAAAGATCCTCTTTGGTCAAAAGGCCCCAGGACGTAAACCACATATTCTCAGCCTAACACTAGAGGAACTCTTCTTTAATGACCTGAAATGTAAACCTCAGGTGATTTCAAATTCTTCCAACTTTAAAAGCTCACAGAAAATGATTATTAAAAGCTTTTGGTGATAACCTGAGAAAGGAATGCAAGCCAAGTACTAGGGTGTGTGGGAGTGGTCAGTCTCCACAGAGAGCGTCTAGGTCTCTGCAGTCTGTATATGAGTGACGCTGTACAAGTTGGCCTGGGATGTGGATCATAGATTCATAGAATCATAGAATGGTTAGAGTTGGAAGGGACCTTGAAGATCATCGAGGTCCACCCCCCCTGCCACAGGCAGGGACACCTACCACTAGGGCAGGTTGCTCAAAGCTCCATCTAACTTCGCCTTAAACACCTCCAGTGATGGGGCATCCACAACTTCCCTGGGCAACCTGTTCCAGTGCCTCACCACCCTCACAGGAAAGAATTGCTTCCTTATATCTAATCTAAATCTCTCCTCTTCTAGTTTAAAACCATTACCCCTTGTCCTATTGCTATGTTTCCTGACAAAGAGTCCCTCTCCTGCTCTCCTGTAGGCTCTCTTCAGATACTGGAAGGCTGCTATATGGTCTCCCCGGAGCCTTCTCTTCTCCAGCCCCAGCTCCCTCAGCCTGTCCTCATAGGAGAGGTTCTCCATCCCTCTAATCATTTTTGTGGCCCTCTGCTGGACCCGTTTCAACAATTCTATGTCCTTTCTATATTGAAGACTCCAGAGCTGGACACAGTACTCCAAGTAAGTGGATAGTGCATCAGAAGAAATGCCTTTGTGTAAATAGAGGCACTGCATCCAGCACAAGTTAATGAAGAGGTAAGAAGGGAGAATATTTTAAGTGAACTAATAACAACTCATACAAAGATAAGTGAAAAAAACCTCCAGTTTTTCACAGATTTCTTTTTGTGACTTATCATTGCCTAGATAATTTCTTCATGTTGCCATCATCATCCTACATTCATGCTATTCTTGTCACTCCATATTTACTTTTTTCTCTGTATTTTGCTGCAACATAATACCTAGCTACAATTAACTAAATTGCCCTACATATGTAACACTTTTGAAAAAGTGTTTATTAAATTGGAAGTTTCAATCAAACATATTTTTTGCTGAAGAAGATATTTAAGCTAATTTATGCAATTAAATACATTTAATTTTACCAGTGCTCCATAGTCAGAATTAAAAAGAACACCCCACAAAACCAATGTCTGAAACTATCCAAAGATGTAATGACTCATATGCATTGAATTTACCTGTAAAAGTGAGACAATGCTCTGTGTTTTTTAGGGACATTTCTAGAATAAATTCAAGAGTATTTTCTGTGTAGAAGCCCATTTGAAAGATACAAATATACAGAATGCTTTTTTATTTCAGTGGAAAGCCAACAGGTTGACTAAGAATGAAAGACCATTCCTGATTTGTTCATAGAGAAAAAAATATTCTGGTGTTTTCATACAGGATATTGCAAGAGCTTTATGCTGCAACTCACTTATACACTAAAGAACAAAAGAAGAAAGATTTAAGATGAGCGAGCAAAATGAAATCACCACGACAGAACAAATAAGGGAGCAATCCCTCTGAAATTTGCAGGAAATGGACAGAAAGAAATGAAATATTGGGCGAGTGATGAGCTAGGTATGAAGGCAATAGAAAAAACCCATACACCATCCTGAACACCAGGCAGAGAAAACTGGAATTAGAACTGCAAGCAGGTGGACTCTGTAAAATGCAGTAAATTGTGCAAAGAAATGGGGAAAAAAAAAGGGATATATATCTGGTCTAAGGCAACGAGTTATTACGTAAAATTATGTTATGGTTTCTAACCTAAATTTATAAATATAGAAACCAAACCAAGCTCAGAAAATCCCACCAGGAGGGATTAGTGAGATGGGACAGCACTTGGGGAAGACCGTATGCTCTTGTTCTCATCTCAGACTTCATCCAGATCCACTAACAGCTGGTGCTGGAGATGGCGTACTGGGACGGATGGGCCTTTAAAAAACCTCATATTCCCATACATTCAAAGGGTGTAATTTTATAAGAACACACATTTTTTTATACTATTTTGATAGTAGATTACACTGGAACAGAGGTCAAGTACTTGTCTCTTCAGAGGGAGAGAGAAGGTATGTGTATGTAGTCCTTTTACACCAGTATAACTGCATCACATGAGAGGGGGGGGATGAGAGATCATGGCTTTACAATACATTTAAACTGCCATCAAAAGTGGTTTGTGGTTTTTTTTTTTGTTTGTTTTGTTTTGTTTTCTGTTTGCTATGTGGTTTTAGAGACTGCAACTGTTTCTGAAAACAATAAATTAATGGGGAAATGTAACGTGTGATATGTCACAAATGACAGCTTTCACAGGTCACTACACCCACCCACCTCTGCTCACATATCAATTAAATCACCTGTGCTCTCTCCAGAGGCAGTATTTATCACCTCTGATGGGCATGTACAACCACTAGAGAAGTGGTAGAGCGCACTTACAGAACAATGATAATGATAGACTTCTGGAGGCTAACAAAAGCCAGCACCATGCAATTTACGCCAGCCTTGTATTGCTCTTGGCTTTTGATGTCTGTAAGACACAGCAGATCCTGCCTTTAATCTCTACACATGTAGCTTTAGCAGCACTTCTTAAGCAAACATAAATTGATGGGGGAGAAACGTAATACAGCAGGGAAAAAAAACCCAAAACCCAGAATCTGTGGTGTACAGAAGTACTATTAAAAGGCAGATCCAAGTTAAGAACATGAAGTGGTATTGTCAAGGCACTACAGAACCAGCAATGGTTGTATTCAATTATTATTGCCTGTGTCAGCTTAGTAACCAATGCTGCTGCAAAAGGGAACAGGAAGACCACAAACAGCCTGGATATTTCAAGAGCCCCACTATAAATGCTGTCATCCAGAGGTATTGGAATATGTTGGGATTAAACCTGTAATTCCATAGCAGATGATTTCTTAATAGCAATGATGTAATCTGTACAGCCAACATGTCTGTAGTACTACATGAAAATGGTCAAAGAGGGGCTGAAAAGCTGAGGGTCGAATGCCATTGCTATCATTTAAAAATAACAATGTTTTGCAATTCATGATGCACTGGTTTGTTAAGATGTGTATACATGTAAATCTACGAAGTTTTTCTTTCTTTTTAGAGTAATATGGGACTATCTTGTTGAACAACAAAATAATGTTTTGGGCCAAGTTAGGAACCAGAACATCCACATTTCAATTGCAGAATAATAAAATATTTAATAAAATATTTGGTATTTACCAGGGACTGAGTAATTTAATTGCTGGCGCGTCTTTTTCCTTGGCATAAGATGCCAGGTTTCAGAATTATCTTTGTGATTTTAACTAAAAACCAGTGTTAAATTATTTCTTTCTCTCTCTCTCTCTCAAAAAAAAAAAAAAA
>VZRU01011709.1:266256-278991 GCA_013398155.1 Pedionomus torquatus
AAAAAAAAAGAAGAAAAAGAAATGACATGGCTTTGCCTTTGAGACAATTTTGTCCTAACAGGTGCTGAAGGGTTGACTCCACTGTGTTATGCTGATGGTGGTCAGCAGCATTGTTAATGCGAACTCCATGTATTCTGGTTCAGTGTGTGTTTCTCCGGCTCATAAATATAATCTACCCAGTTGGCCTAAACTTTAGCAACAGAAGCATTCTTTCTGAGAAATAAGAAAACAGGTTTTAGTAACAGAAGTTTCTGATTTTCATTAACTGTTCCTCCAAGAGAGCTGTTTTCATAAAATTTAGTTACTGGGGGCAAAATTTCTGATTTGTCTAAACTGTCTCCAACTGCAGCAATGTAACTAAATGAGGTGTGAATATGAACCAAGTTCTCCTCAAAGTCACAGTTTCTAGGGAACTGAGATGGTTGGTTTGAATTTGTGATCACTGTGTTATACATGGATGGCTCTTCTTAAATATTTCTGAGAACATTGCATGAACCTTTTCATTTTTTTAGAAATATTTGCCATATTTCACTTTTGTCTTCTTTGGACTGTGATGTGGTGATAAAACTATTCTGCATTCTCCAACTGAATTTTATTGAAGAAATAGTTATATACAATGGCTAATAGAAAGTTAATGTTTTACTATGAGTTAGTTAATTTTCAAAAACTTATTTTTGTTTAATTGCATTTTATAATTTATTTGGATGACATTGATGGAATACTTACATTAGGAAATTCTTGGAGTTTACCTTCCAATCATAAATTTGACTAGTTTGTCCCCCATAAAAAACCTTACAGAGTGGGTGTTGATTTGCAATGACGCAAAGGCTTTGGGGAATTACTTCCTTTTCTGTATTATTATGCTGTCAATAATAAAAGTTTGAATGTCAAATTTGCTATTTTTACGGTTTTGTGTGGGAGCAAGCATCAATGCATATATCTTATTGGAGCTGAAGTGTCAGTCACTAGTCTCCTGTTAAAAAGCTTTCCTTTACGGATGGTTCTGATGGTCTTAAACTGGAGGATAAGCAACACTTGTTTGCTTCTCCAGCTCCTCTTCATCCCTGTGAAAGATTTAGTGGTATACATGTTTTCTGTTTGGCAAGGACAAGTAGGAAATAGCACCCAAAGGATGCAAATTGTATTCATCATAACATGAAAACCATGGTGCAGTTGCAAAGAGCTATAAGGGACTCTTTCTTCAAAGAGTATCTATTTGCTTGCTTAATAACCAAATTAAAAAATATGTCTAATAGCTAAGATATTAGTGAGAATGGCAAATGGTCAACAGTCCTTAGCATGGGGCTGTAAACTTTCAGATTTAAAAAAACCCTCTGAAAGCTGTCTGAAAATACTAAAGCAAAATTCTCCAGTCCTCCAGAGTGCTGATCATCCTGACAGGTGTAACTTGTTGAATTCATCTAAGACTTATAGCTGTTCAGACTCCTGACTTTCATCAACCTGCAGGAGAATATAATCCATATTTTAAAAAATTATTTAACCCATTATATCCCATTATATTCTCCTACACAGGCATTCTCTCTGGCATAATGAGGGTTTGAAAAAGAAGGGTGTAAGACCCTAGTGGTGGTCTGCCTCTTCTGCTCTTTTAAGCAATAAATATTCCCAAAGCTAGTCTCATTCTTACTAACATAGATGGTTGAATGGATGAAAAACAGGCTGAAGATAATATTCTAGTTTAATTTTTGAAGCTGTTTCTAGCTGGACTTCCATTTTAGAGACAAATAAATTCTGGAATTAATGTACAGCTATAACTACAAATCCTATACAGCCATATTGTTATACTGCTACCAGAGGTATCGCAGTTCTGATTAGTGACAGCAACAGCTCCTCTGGCCTTATTAGATCATGTTGCTTGTATCACACCACCAGGTACATGCATTTTTATCTGCAGCACGGGTGAGCAGAGAAATGTTCAGGAGGCTCCTACTCCTTTCCATAAACCTTCACCTCTGTCTCTCAAGTTACAGTAGCAGGGAGAAGATACTGCAAGGTAGTGTTGGGTTTTTGTTTGTTTGTTTGTTGGGTTTTTTTTCCCCCTGCATCACCATGGGAACTTGTGAACAGACTATGAAACCGAATTACAATTTATTCTCTATCCTGACTGCTGGGACAGCACAGAAATGTCCCATGCAAACCTTTAATTTAGCCTGTGTTGGCAAGGTCTTGTGTCCATGTTGACCTTCACCTTTTGGTACTTAGAGCTGTGATTCTTTATACTGTGATTATAGTTAATGGCAGAGGATTCTGCTTCTAAACGAAGCTGTTGTATGGCCTCCTTAGTGATAAATCTGACATTTACATTCAGAAGAAACACATAAAGAAGGTTGTTTTTCTAAGAGTAACTCAAGGGAAGCTTCTGCAGCCGATTTATATTCAAATGCTGGTAGGTAGAAGCTCTGGAGAAAACCATCAAGGTTTTCACACATTTAATTTCTCCAGGAGGTGTAACCATAAAGCAATCATGCTATGGAATATTGAAACACTGTTGGCATTCAAATGGCTAAGCAGTATTTACCCTGTATCCTAATTGTTCATAAAGCTGCACAATAGTCAGGCCTCTGTGTCACTTCATGTTGCTAATTCACATGCACTGAAATTTCACTGCAGAAATTAGTGAAATGTCTAATTATGCTGTATTCTTAGCCTTAGAACTTAAATAGCAACCTGAAGCAGTGATTCAAGGAAATCAGGCATGAATGTCCAAGGTATTCAGAGTTCTTTCACTCCTGCTGAAGTTACCTGTTCTAACATTGCATTAAACGGATGTGGGAGTAAGAGGAAAAGCAGTGATGGTTCCCTCAAAGAGTCTGCTTCTTTTTGAATTTATGAGCACATGTACTATAAGAGCTTAAGCTTTAATAGTATTTTTGCCTTTGACGTGCAGAACAAACTCTATAACCACCAAAGTTATAGACCACCGGGTGCATGGGGAAATTGCCCATCTTCACGTGTGCCAAGAAGATTCACTCCCTGATTTTCCAGGGACTGAAGTGAGGTTGACTGTTCTGTAGCTGTCCGGACCACCCTTCTGGCTTAGGTTCAACATTCACATTTCTCTGGTTACCAGGGACCTGTCCTAAGCTCCATGGCCTTTCCTACCCCTGAATAAATATACCAACTTCACTGAAATTCTGTGAAAGGAGAAATTTGTACTTTTCCGACATGTGCACCACATACGCACAATTTAGTGCTGCCTTCTTACATTTTTGAAAACATTTTCACAGATCAGGCACAGAGGTGAAGATTCATAAAAAAGTAGTTACCACACATCTATTGATTTTAAATAAAATGTTTCTGAAGAACTGGAGGTAGTGGATCTTTAGCTTCACTAAAAACTTCAATTTTTACTTTGGCTCCCAAAGTAATAGGATAACTTTGATATTTTATCCACCGGATGCACCTATATATGTTATTACCTATGGTAATATCTTTGCATAGCCTGTGTCAAAATTGAATAAGCACTCTGAGAGAGGGTATTCAGAAGTCTGCTATATACATTTTCAGATGAAAAAAGCAAGAAGGTGACCTACAATTAGAGGTATGGAGAAAACTGGAGAGCTACATCAAGAAGAAACATAGTGCTCCTTCTCCTACTTGGAGTAGGTTTCTGAGGTAGTGTCTTAAATGGAGGAGAGCATAGCAGCTCGCACAGCACAAGGCAACATCATTTCCCTTAGCTCAGGCTCCTTCCTCCAGCACCTGCTCCTGTGAAGTTCATGCCATCAGTACAGGGGAGAATGGAGGGACTTGTAGTACTCGGTGTGCTACAGCGTAGCAAAGTAAACAGAAGTTGAACCAAGTATCAGTGATCTGGTCAAATTCCAGCCTTTGAATCTTTAAACTGAAGTCTGTTTTCCTTAAAAGGATAGACCAGGCACTGTCATTGCAGAAGCATTTTTTGCAACAATTTATTTTTTTTCCTTCTAAAGTTGCATTGAATTCCAGTTCCTGGTGTTTATGGATCATTTCTAAGAGTTTGGAAGTACATTATCTATATATTATCTATTACTAGAGATGCATCTTTCCTGATACAGTCCTAGGTCCTGGTGGGGAACATCTGTACACATAAGTTTGATACTGCAAAAATCTGAGCCCATGGTGGTACCACCGTGCCATGCAGCTGGGCTTCCAGCCAGGACAGAAATACATTGAGCAGTCAGAGATCCATGTCCTGTTCCCTGGGTCCAGGGGCAGGGACACGGGCCATGCGAGCTTGTGCTCACTTCCTACCTGCTATACCTATCGGATAAATAAATTTTATGTCAATGACTGGTGTGTTTCTGTTCTTGCAGTTCGCCTGCACTGAATTGCACTGCAACACCTCTTCAGTGTTTTTACCTTAGTTGAACCTCATTCCTATCTCCGTGTACATAATCTAGCTGTTTGCCATCTTTTCTTGTCTCCTGTCTTGTTCCTCCCATTCTTTCTTCATTGTTACCACTCCTGTATCTCTTTATCAAGGATTCTTCTACCTGCTTCTTCGTAAGTTCTCATAAAAATAATTCTGTATTACCCCATATTAACCCTTCAGTTTTGAAGCCTGTTTCATGTTATGCAACAAATTCCAGGTTGTTGAGAAGTCCTCTTGGAATGTTACTTTCATGAGCTTATTAAAATGCTTAATAACCATTTGTTTCCAATTTCATCGATTTCTACGCAACACATATAGCTGGGACACATCAGCTTTCCCATTGTTCATCAAACCTCACTCCAGAATTCTGTGGTATACTTGAAATTTCACGACGACGCATTTCACTGCATTTAATTTATTAACCCTATGCAGTGCTGTTTGCATAACAGATGATTAGTTCTAGATCATCTAATTTCTCATCTCTTACAGAACCCTTACTAATATAGAGAGAAGCCAAACAGCAGGGAGTCCATCTTAGATCTTGCTCTAACCTCCAGTGTGAACCACCCACTTGAGAAAGTTTCATATACACATTTTAAGTAGAATCTGTTTTATCTAGAACATCATATGATTTTACTGCTTTTCACAATGGTTTTCTAAATGCTAAATGGAATACCTTCATAGAGTAGGTGAAAAGAGCAAACACTGCAATCCCTATTCCGATTTTTTGGTCAGCTCAGGGTGAGTACATCCAATTAGTACCCCATCAGAAATGATGATTTTCTTTTACAACTTTCCTTGTAACTGGTCTGAACTCCAGTGGAGGGCCATGAAGATGATTAGAGGGATGGAGCACCTCTCCTATGAGGACATGCTGAGAGAGCTGGGGCTGTTCAGCCTGGGAAACAGAAGGCTCTGGGGAGACCTTCTAGCAGCCTTCCAGTATCTGAAAGGAGCCTACAGGAGAGCCAGAGAGGGACTCTTTGTCAGGAAGTGTAGTGATAGGGCAAGGGGTAATGGTTTTAAACTGGAAGACGGGAGATTTAGATTGGGTATTAGCAAAAAATTCTTTCGTGTGATGGTGGTAAGACACTGGAACAGGTTGCCCAGAGAAGTTGTGGATGCCCCATCCCTGGAAGTATTTAAGGCCAGGCTTGATGGGGCTTTGAGCATCCTGCTTTAGTGGGAGGTGTCCCTGCCCATGGCAGGGGGTTTGGGACTCGATGCTCTTCAAGGTCCCTTCCAACTCTAACCATTCTATGATTCTATGAATCTTAAAAGTCTCATTACAGAATCACAGAATCTGTAATTCTTCATGTATCTGTATTCTTTATGTGTGGTTGTGTATTTTTTTTAGAAACTGAAAGTGAGACAGCCTTACAGATTGAGACAGCCTCTGTGTTTTGCCTGTCACTCAGTATCTCCTCTGCTCAAAAGTTAAAAAGATTGGACTTCCAATGCTTTGTTCACACTGTCTTGCCCTGTTTGCCCCCAGTAAGAGGCTTCTTTCATTATTTGCTCAGTCTTCTGAGTATTTTTATTAGTCTGCTTTAGCTGCAAATCACATATTGTGAAAGTAAAAAACCGGCACTATGGGATGGGAAAGAGGATCAACAAACTCAAGACACTATGTCACTGTTTCAGAAGAAATTTTGAAGGCATTGAAAATATCTGCTGCATAGAGTGAGTATAAATAAGATGCTCTTTTTACTTGAGCTGCATAGATTTAAAATAATTAATCTCAGCAATGATCATTGCTGAGCTATCAAGTAACACCCTTATCTCTTTGATCCCTAGATCAAAGGGATCCCTAGAGAGGCCTGTATCTTTAGCAGAGCTAGTAATATAAAACAGGTGCTGCTAATCACAGCCTTAGATTTTATTTTCCTGCTGTCTGCACCAGCAAATTTAGAAATCTGACCACAGGCACTTGAGTAAAGACAATTTTATAATACTTATTCTGCAACTTCAAGAATTCTTTAGCCACTGAAAGACTTCTATGTTAACTTTTGCTCAAAGCTAAAATGCCGCCTCTGACACTACAGCTGTCACTGAAGGGATCTACCCTCAGCTTAATTTACAGACCACAATAAACTTTTAGGCTAAGGGATTCCTTGGAGCAATTTATATTTCTACGTGTAGTTAAGAGCAAGTGTCTTGAAAGGCTTGATCTCATTCCTAAATAGACTGTAAACCATATGATTGTTTTTTCAGCTAGTCAGATTTTTTTTTTCTAAAATGTTATACTTACTGCTTTTAGACACTTTATCCAGAAGTACAGAACCCTGCTCTCCCAACACTGCCCAAAAAAGCTTATCAGCAGACAATGAATGAATAATTTAAAATTATGTTTTTTTCAAATATAAATGCTTCTCAGGTGAAATCATATAGCAGTTTTTAAGTGCAGGCTGATCAACTGTTCTTATTTCCAAATTCTGCTAAATATATAAAATTACTGTCTTTTTTTAAAAATCCAATTTCTACATTTTTTGATTGTTTATAAAGCAATTTGAAGCAAACACCATGTACTAATTTTGGTTATCCTAATGTATACAATTAATCAAGAAGAGACAAGGCAACTAGACCACAGAAATCCAGTTTGGCCCAAATAGCAAATGCAGTCTTTGAAGGATGGTTACTAGATGGTTGCAGGAAACCTGCACTTCTGGGAATAATTCCATGCCTAGCACGGAATATTGCTAGCAATTTAACAACAGAAAATTTCCAAGAGTGTATTTTGCATTACATATTTCATTTCCACCACATTGATTATTTTTGTTTCACTGCTCAACACCTGTAGAAATACTTTAGATCTTTTACTACTCATTAATATAACAAGCTCATTAAAGTAAATGAAGGTTAATTTAATCACATTGAGGCGCTACAATGGATAGCTTACTATATTTGTCTTTTAAATAGTTTGTATTTCATTCTACTATCTTCATCAAATAATATTCTGAATAGGTATTATGTTGCCATTATAAAGTTAAAGCACGTTTACATTCTTATTAAGAACTTCGGGTCACCTATAGCTTTTACACAATATACCACAAGTCTACTCAAAGCACCTCAGGCTATGCAGCAAGAAAGTAATTTGCTATGTACTTTTCTAAGATCTTTACCATTTAGATGATTATTTTATCTCAGATTTATATTCACTAGTCAGAAGGTAAATGTCAGCTAGAATAACTGAATCTCAGTAATTTTTATTTCTTCCACCCACCTTTTATTTTGTTTGATAGGCTTTCTCCTAATTATCATTTATTGCTCTTACTGATGAAAGCATATAGCAAAAAGCTGAGAGTGTAATCAAGGCTAATGGTGAACCAAATACCATATGATAATAAATCAGCAAGAAAAAATACTCTAGAGATAAATGGAGATGCTTACTATTTCAGTTTGAACACTACTAGAACAACTGTTTATATAAAATACAACAATGTATACACACACACATACACAAAACATTCTCTTTCTCCATGTAAAATTAAAACTTTGCCCAAGCAGCTGAATTTGGGGCTCTCCTGCAAGGAAAAAAAAAATATGTTTTTTTAATCATAGTATGTAGCAGTAGGAAGAACAAATCATAACATGAATTAAGTATGTGGCAGAAAGACATCTGTATTTTATAAACAGGGACAAACATTGTCAAAGTTATAGTGTGCAGTAATCCTGCTACTTTATCTTGTAAAACTTACTACACCAGAGAAAATCCCACAACTCCTACACACAGAAGCTACAGGGCACTTAAAGTGACTTATCAGAGTTACTGAAACATCTTTCTCTTTATTCTGCTCTGATTTTTTTTTTTTTTGTAAATTGGTCTTTTATGTTCTGATAAGAGGGTACATGTGAAAAAAGCAACTATCAGAGAATACCTCAACAGTTTGCCTAAGAATCAGCTACAAAAGCTACCTGAAGTAAAAAAAAAAAATACAACAAACCTCATTCGCTTCAACAGTTTTCTAAAAGGCCCCAACACAGGAGTTACAACATATAATAGCTAGTAACAGGTAAACTCAAATTGGAGATTCATTTCTAGTTATGTTTTTTTAATAACATAAAGACTGCATATGAAGAGCCAACAAAAAATGGTTCAGTGTATGACTTTTTTCAGCATTCCATTAAGATTAGACAAGCATTAGACTGTATTTATAGTACCTTCAGATATTGCTCGACAGGGATCAGAACTCTTTCTGAAAGCTTTATGCTTTTGTTGCTGATAACAACAATTTTTTTTTGGTCTTCCTTCTTGCCTTCAGGACCCTGATTTTTTTTTAAATAAAGAGAGCAATCAGCAACATATTTGTCATCCTCAGAAACTTTAAGCTTACACATCTTATTACAGACTGTACAGTGAACATCTGTGCTGTTTGCACTCACGTGACATGTACTATCATTTTTGAAAACACACAGACTATCACCCCTGCCTCTCAATAACAGTTCCACAGATTCTCCTAAACTAATTCTAGCCCAGCTGAAACTGAAGCCAAATAAATGAACCCAGTGAGAGAAAGAGCAGATGAGGCTTGAGTCAATCAGTCTTTCAAAGAAGACCACATCATCACAGCTTGATGCTATTTTGTATACGTGACCTGCAAGAATTAAGTCAGATTCCAATTCCAATGGCTAACTTTCAGTAAAAACAATTAAAAAGATGAAGAAACTTGTTGTTATTGAGTTTCATTTCAAATGCTTCAGAATGTGAACAATGTACAAAATAATATAAGAAATAAAGTTAACTCTTACATGAAAAGGTGCTTCATAAAGGAAATGCTGCAAGTAATCATTATACATATAATTGTGATGGTATGTAAAACATTCAATAGAACTTCCAAAATGGCCTGAAAATAAATTCAGGTTGAATAGTTTTTCATTCTTTATTCCCCAAAGCTCTATAACGAACAGATAATAACAAATGATTGCATTTATTATCCTGTAAAGAATATCTAATACAGCCCCTGAAAGCTTCCTGATACTACAGGTACTATTGAAAAAGCCACATCTGCAGCAGTGTCCTTATTGACAGCAAAGAAAATGGTGATGTGTATAAGGAGTTAGTTATAACTGAATTATAGCTAAAAAGGGTCAGCTGTGGGTATGAGAAACACCCAGTTTCAAGGCCCAGAAAACAAGCATGGAAAAAAGTAATGCAGTGACAGAAACCTCTAACACATACACAAGTTACTTTAACTTAAAACAAGAACAATGGAAGATGCGTGTAAAGAAAGAGCCCACATCATGACTTGTTAATAAATGTTTATGCCACCTATTCTAGATCAACTAATTTATTTAAAGCCTGCACCAGCAGACAGATCTCAAATGCCACTATAATAAACTCTTCTGAAGCCACTCAGAAAACACATCTAAAACACTCAGATGGGATACACCTTCCTAAATGTAGCATTAAAAAGTTATTTTAATAATCACTAAAAGAATCAGGAAGAGAAGCTTCATTTTATAAAATATTTTAATATACTTGGAAAATAAGTGGTATTGCATCCAGTGGGAGAAACTATCAATTAAGCACTACCTTAGAAAGCGATATTCTGCAGTAAAATATCTAGTTCAGGCAGGTTTAATAGATAGGAAGTTCTTTTAAGACAGCTCCAACAAAGGTTTGTGCTTTGGGGGTGCAGAGGGAAGAGAGAAAGGTGAACAAAAGAAGGAAACATGTTGCAACTGCAGTAAGTATTGGAATGAAATGAAGGAATGAATTTCTCAGATCCACTGTGAACACTAGTAGGTGAGGAAATTCTCAAGAGCAAATGAAAAAAGTGTGTATCTATTTGTACATATAACCAAGTGCCAAGTCCTCACATCTTTTAAATACCTTTAGGGATGATGACTCAACCACTTCTCTGGGCAGCCTGTTCCAATGCTTAACAACCTTTTTGGTGATGAAATGTTTCATAATACCCAAACTAAACCTCTCCTGGTGCAACTTGAGGCCATTTCTTCTCATCCCATCATGTGTCCCTTGGGAGAAAAGACCAACATTAATTTACCCCACTACAACCTCCTTTCAGGAAGTTGTAGACAGCAAGAAGGCTGTCTCTGAGTCTCCTTCTCGTGAGGCTGAACAAGCCCAGTTGCCTCAGCTACTTCTCATTAGACTTGTGCTCTAGATCCTCCACAAGCTTCACTGCTCTTCACGGACATGCTCCAGCACCTTACTGTTTTTCTTATAAGGAGAGGCCCAAAATGGAACACTGTATTCAAGGTGAACCCTTGCAATTGCTGAGCACAGGGGGATAAACAATTCCCTAGTCCTAGTACCAGAAATTCTGGTTTAGGCCAGGATGCTATGAAACTCTTTCTCCTGAGGATGTGCTAATGATACTTACAAGTCTAAACAGTCAATAAGCAAGACAGAGGAGAACTAAAGTGCAGGGCAAACTGCTTCCTTTCCAAACTTCAGACAGCCGCTGTCTTCCATCTTGCAGTCTTGCAATTTATTTTTGACTGAGAGTAAATTGAAGTTTTGGAATAAAAATGTTTTGGAACAAATTGATCAACATAATGAAAGATGACATTAGTTAGGCTTTTCAGACCTGACTAGAATGCAGAATCAAGTTGTGGATATACCAAGAGGGAGACTACATGTGGGACTGTAATGTCTTTCACTTCACTGTTTAACTCATTGCAACAATCAATGTTTTCTGCTTGTTTTCTGTGCACGCACTTAAAAATCTCAGGAAGGAAAAAAAAAATAAAAATGCGGCAACCTAGAAGATGATTGACTGAGTCTTCATGATCATGAAGGCACTGAATGACATCAGTGATGACAGGCACTGAACATCATATAAATGTTCAGTGCCTGTCAGGCAACACAGATGTGCTTCCTCTACTATAGGAGCATGCTTTCAGTCACAGAAAAACTGAAAAGTTGAGGTGGTGACCTCCAGAGTTCATCTGGTCCAATCTCCACTACTCATAGGATCATAGAATGGTTTGAGTTGGAAGGGACATTACAGATCATTGAGCTCCAACCCTCTGGCCACAATAAGAAACACCTCTCAATAGAACAGGTTGCTCAAAGCCCCATCCAGCCTGGCCCTGAATGCTTCCAGTGATGGGGCATCCACAACTTCTCTGGGAAACCTGTTCTGGTTTTAGCTCACCAGCTATTCTTCACCACACCTATATATGTGCCAGGAATTGCCAAGTTCCAGATGAAAGACCGTGCACTTGCCTTGGCTTAAATTTGTTTGATTTGCACTACCCCACCTCTCAAGCCTGTCCTGCTCCCTCCAAATGACTTCTCTTCCCGCCACTGTGACGACAGCTCCACCGAGCTCGGTGTCATTGGAAAACTTGCTAAGGGTGCATTCTATCCCAATGACTGTGGGATATTATAAAAAATAAGATATTATAATTTCATATGTATTAAATACTTGGACTCAAAGTGTTTTACTTTGAAAACAGAACCGTAGTGCTGCATACAACCACTGAAACTTGGTGTCCAAATTGATAGGAAAAATATGGAAACGGGATTTGGCTCAACAGCGCCTATGCCCTTTTCTGCACTGCTACCAACACCACCAATGCCTTACGAGAAAACTTCTTGTCCTTCTATGCCACCTCATTTCTCCCAGTACTCCAGCTCTACTCCAGATGATACCCTATGAGGGGAGTGAGGTCCACACAGCATTCTTGACCCCTCTTTCCCTAAGGAGAGAGTCACTGTTCTTTTCTTCCTTGTGGATGGACGTGGTTGGGATACAGGCGGTACAGCTTTCTGTCTGTGCAGACACCTTGTGTGTAGCCTGCCCGTCATCCACAGCCTCATTTGGCTGGCCTTCTTGAACCAAAACCTCCTGTTTTCCAGAGGGAACTGGGAGGGTGTGGTGGGAAAGGAGGGAGTCCACCTCGTGCCCCAACCATCACCTTGCCACAACTCCCTCCTTTCATTTAGACTTCTGCCTGCCCAGGGTTACCCGCGCAGCCAAAAAGCCTTCCCGCACGTTCAGAGGGAAGCTCCTGTGTTTTTGTTATGTGCCCACTGTCACTGTGCACCACAGAAAAGAGCTGGGCTCTCTCTTCCTTGCACCCTCCCTTCGGATACTGATACGCGTTGAAAAAGGCTCCCCCCAGTCTTCTCCTCTCCGGGATGAGCAGCCTGCAGGCAGCTTTCCCAGCCCTTCCTCCCAGGAGACACGGTCCAGTCCCTTCCTCGTCCTGCCAGACCTTGGGTGGACTGTCTGCAGTATGACCATCTATCTCTCTCTTGTGCCGGGGAGCCCAGCACAAGAGACAATGGACAATGCAGTACTCCAGGGGCGGCCGCACGGCTGCTAAGCAGAGGGGGAAGGATCACCTCCCTCCAGCTGAAAAGAAGGACAGGGAGTAAGAAATGC